>JASTWQ010000667.1:0-93492 GCA_035220615.1 Leptothorax acervorum | reverse complement strand
GATAATGACAGATCTGACAGTAGATATCACATCATGTAGTTCTATTGGGGAAGAGACTACTGTCCATGGTACAGGTACAAGTAAAACAAAGAGAAAGGTTACACACCCTTAAAAGAAACTATGATGCATTTAGAAAAGTGGCTTTAGACGTTGAAAAAGAAAAGGTACAAGAAGCCAAAAAACTACACAAATCGATAGAGGAAATAGTAAAGTTATACACAGAACGGTAACAAGATATTAACAGATCTGTCAAAACTTTAAGAATGAGGAAAAGGGCTACTGATTTAAGAAATAAATCACAACAAAATGTAAAATTCCAGTGCTACAAAATTGCGAAAGACTGTTTATTTTCTACTTTCGCGTACTTATGTTACAATATTATTTGTTTGTGCAATGTTTCAATATTTCTACTTTTGTTGATATTGATCTTCTTCAACATATATATTGATACAGTTTATATTTTCTTGATATCTTAATTGTTTTACATATCAAATACATATATTTATTATAGATTTGTTTCTATATGTGTAACATACATTTATTTAAAAATATAACTAATTATGTTTAATTTAAATATCAAACAGTTTGCATTTTTTTTGCCAAACAGACCTATTGTAATAACATAGTATATATTACTTACATTTATAATATTTTGTACGCTTGTTCGTTTGGCCACTTGGACATATGTGCCCAACAATGAAGATAATGTTTCTTATTATGTTTTGAAACAGTAGTGTGCTGTACTAGGAGCCATGTCGAACCTATCTCCCACTGCCAAAAATGATTCTGCTTTTGCTAATATCCAGACCGTTAATTGCTACTTGTTTTTCTAAAGGTACAACGTAGTATTCTCTTTGATCATATGCTGTCCAATAATGTTTACAAGCCGCTATAAATTATATAAATTAACATACTTTTTAATTTAAGTTCATTGTATTATAATTAGAATATAATAAAATATTTAATGCATCACATAAGTATATTATTTTAGCGATTATAAAAGAAGATTATTGTGTTACTTTCATATTTTCATGTAAATGTAAATGTAAAAAATACATTCGTAAAATATTTATTATTTATTTTCATTATACCGACCTCCATTGACGGGGGTCTCATCCTAAAATGTGGCATGGAAATCGCTTATACTATATTGCGGAATTGTTACTTCAAAATAATTTTTATTACGTATATGTACTGCTCTATGATCACGCAATATACAGTTATCAAATAATAAATTATAATGCGCGATTATTTGCACGATATTATCATCATCACTTTCACTTCGAGTATAAACATAATAATACGTTCTAAGTCGACATTATTCTTTTCTTAGCAAAATCTTTTACGTAACTTCTTATTTTTAGAGCATCCGCACAAGAACATCCGTACCATCAAAAAACTTAAATTTCCGTCAAGAAATCCGTAAGAAAAGCGTCATGGCTACGGTGACCATATTCGACTGTTTCAAAACCATAAATAAGAATTTTGTTTTTATTGTTGGGCACATATGTCAAGTGGCCAAACGAAACAAGTATACAGAATATTATAAATGTAAGTAATATATACTATATTATTACAATAGGTTTGTTTGGGGAAAAATGCAACTATTTGATATTTAAATTAAACATAATTAGTTATATTTTCAAATAAATGTATGTTACACATATAGTAACAAATCTATAATAAATATATGTATTTTATATGTAAAACAATTAAGCTAGCAAGAAAATATAAAACTGTATCAATATAAGTTCAAGAAGATCGATATCAACAGAAGTAGAAATATTGAACATTGCACAAACATAAAATATTGTAACATAAGTACGCAAAAGTAGAAAATAAACAGTTTTCGCATTTTTGTACCACTGAAATTTTCACGTTTTATTGTGATTTATTTCTTAAATCAGTAACTTCTGTCTCATTTCTTAAATCAGTAGCCTCTTTCTCATTTCTTAAATCAGTATCCTTATTCTCATTTCTTAAATTTTTTGACAAATCTGTTAATATCTTGTTACGTTCTTTGTGTAACTTTACTATTTCCTCTATCGATTTGTGTAGTTTTCTGGCTTCTTGTACCTTTTCTCTTTCAACGTCTAAAGCCGCTTTTCTAAATGCATCATAGTTTCTTTTAAGGGTGTTAACCTTTCTCTTGTTTTACTTGTACCTGTACCATGGACAGTAGTCTCTTCCCAATAGAATTACATGATGTGATATCTACTGTATTTTCTTTATCCATTAATAAATCCGAAGATTGAGAAACTTGTTAAATCAAGAGGTGGTAAATCTAATAAATCTGGATTTACAGTTCTGCTATTTTCTGTCACGACGGTCATACTGCTCAGTACATGATCCATGGCAACAGATCTGTCATTATCAAATATGTCACAAAAAGCATTATAATGTTCCCATGAAACTGCACCTCCTCCAGTACTACTTTTTTATTATTGTCATGTATCTTCATATAGGTTTTTTTTCATATTTCTGAACTTTTTATCCAAAGCCTCATTATTTATTGTATAACCATGGTTGGCAAATTCATTCCTTATTTCAGTCCATAACGTTTTTTTCTTAATGGTCGGATTCCGAAACTTAATTTTTCTTTTCTCGTATTCAGCCAAAAGTAATTGTATTGTATTCTGCGTCCATATAAACGTGTCATCTGCAACAAAAGAACACAAAATATTAGGCCAACTTGTTACTTTGTATTTAACTTTTGCAGGATTTTCAAGATCGTTCTCATGGAATATCGGAGGTAATTGGGGCCATTGATGGCTGCCACATCCAAATAATGCAGCCAACATAACAACCCAGTAGATTATTATAATTGAAAAAGGTTTTAATAGCGTCATTCTACAAGGCGTATGTGATAATAAAAGACTATATTTATAGATGTGCACATACATATATATAAGTGTGCCCAGAAAGAGTTCAGGACGCACGTGTTTTTAGAAATAGCCCTCTTTTTCAAAATATTATGTATCACAATTTAATTTTACGAAGAAATTATTTAATCGGGGATAATGCGTATCCATTAAGTAAATTTTTAATGGTACCATACAAAGATAATAGTCACTTAACATATGAACAAATACGATATAATAAAAGACTAAATTCTATTTATACATAACTAATACACAAATATACACATATACTTTTATTTTACTTACCATTATTATTCTCTATGGCAGATTGAGGCTGAAACTCCAATTGGGAGGTATTATTACGGACATATTGCGATGCGAAATCATTATCTGTAACAAGAAATACTTTATGTACATTTTTAGACAAAAATAAAATTGTATACCATCAATTTTTGCGTAAAAATTTAATTAAATTAGTTCAATGAAATACTACACTATTTAATTAACTTACCATTTCGTAATCTCCTATGAACTTCGGATGTTTCCGTGATATTATATATTACGCCTTCGATTATGTACTGTTCTTCTCTAAAATCCATTTCTATGTTGCTCTCTGTTAACGATCATATAAATTTGTAATGTAATTTGTACATATATAATACTTCAAAATGTTTTAAGATTGAAAGTTAACCTAGAACCTTACTTTTTTATAAGTAAATCCCAATCCTAAAATATTAGATTAAAAAGCCATTAAAAAAAGATTAATATGTTTATTTATTATAATATTTGTGATGTAAAATAACTTATCTATAGATGTCATTAATATTATACTTCTTATTTACTTATCACTTATTCTAGAGATGTGCCGTGAGCGTATTAAGATGAATTGACATAAAATAACGCTCACAAAAATGGCGACCGCTCCTTGTGAGCTGCTTAGGAGCGCTTGCATCCAAAACGCGAATCCAGGGCGCTCACCGAGCGCTCAGTGAGCGCTCAGTGAGCGGTTGTAGAACTGAATGCACCCATTTATTCACGTTTAACTTATTTTTTTTTGTGAACGGCGTCCCACCGAGATCGAGGAGAACGCCGCGTTGGAAACCGGCTCTTGGCAGAGGATCGCGGCCTAACCGGTGGAGATTCGGAGGAGCGGACGGGCGAGGCGGGGCACCCCTGCGATGTACGGCGTTGCGCCACGAGGATCGAACGATCACGCGCGACGTCGATGACGGCCGGGTGACGCGCAGAACTGTCGCGCAACCCCTGCGTGGGGTGAGGCATCGACTCACGATCGAGCGCGGCGCCGCGCGGTCTCTTCTGCGCCGGCCGCCGAGTTAACAAGTCGCGGATAGCTGTCGTTGTCGCTTTTGGAAAAACGTTGTCGTGCGTGTGTGTGCCCGTGGAGGACCCCGGCCCGAGAGAGCTGCCGCTGACCCGGGGACAAGGAAGCCGAGCTGTCGAGGACGAGGCCCGAGGAGCACCAGACCGGTGAGGTCGCCCGAAATTAAGTTGTAAAGCCACGAACGGACCGCGAAGGGTCGCGCTCCCGCTCTGCTGTCGACGTGCCATAATTTCGCGTTCGTTAGCCGAGGCAAGAGACCCGGCGTAATTTCGATTGGCAGTCGACATCAAGCGCGAGGGACCCCGAGAGTGGTTGGCGTGGCTGGTATCGGAGCGAGCCCCGGAGATTCGCGGTCGACGGCGTCGAGGAGCCCCGGATACCGGGTACGCGAAACGCGAGTGGCCACGCGGCGCGAAGAAAGTGTTTCGCGAGTGCCGCCATAATCCGCGCGCACGCGATCGAAGATTCTCGCGGTTTCGGCCTATCAAGGCGTATGTCGCGGACGGTGTAAAGTGCGAACGACGTATAATCCGCGTCGCGTGGTGACCGCAACGTTCAGATTTTCCTTCGGACGACAGAATCCTTTCGCGGGCGCGGAACATATCTTGCGCGCGCCCAGCGGGGCGCGGGACGCCGCATACCTTCTTTTTGTACTCGATGTCGTATCACGTTTCGCGAGCGGCGTAGAGCCGCGCCGCCGTTATCGATTGTGTTTCGCGGGCGGCTTAATTATCGTGTATCGCGTTGATCGCGATATATTATTGCGTCTTGCGTATTCCTCGCGAGTCGCATTATTCGGTATGTTGTAGCTGTCGTTTTATATTTTCGCGAGCGGAGTTATATTAATTCATCGCGTGTATTTTGCGGCCTGCGATCGTCGTGGCATTATTTCGTTGATTCAATTTTGTACGTGCTGTCGTTTTATATCACTCGCTGTCGTCACCGTTGTTCCGACGCGTTTCTAAGTCCCTTCGCAAATCCTGCGAGTCATCGTCAATCATATTTCTCCGTCGACCGAGAAAACGAAGGTTGTTATTCGCACCGTCTTTGTCGACCGAAGGGATAAACGTAGCACTGTTAACTGACTGCGATCGGAATAAAGTTATTTATTATTAATCAAATTAACGACTTCGCGCGACTGATTCACCCGTCCCCCGCATTCCTGAGCGCTGCCCGGCATCTACCCTGCCCCTCCACCGTTAGGTTGAGCTAGCTAGCCCCTCGTGCCGAAGGTACCCTCGATCTTATCGATTTTCGCGAGTTCCGGTTATTGTTTCGCGATTCGGTGACGCGTCGTTGTACGTGTCTGGCGCCCAACAAAATTTTTCGCGACCGATCGATCGCCTTCCGGGTACGAGAAATTCCGCTTTAGAGAGGCCTGACATCCCGCTCTCCCTTTTGATCCGCTATTTAAGAAAATAGCGTGACAATACAAAAAAAATAAAAATAATATGATAGCCGGTTTTTGCTGACATTATCTCTCAATATTTGCATCCGTATGCTCACGTATTAGTGTTTGTACTTTGTACATGGACGCTACTACATATGCGATGTAAGAGAGACAAAGATGGAATGATGCTCTCTTCTTGTCAAGCAGTCAGTATGTTACCACGAAAATTTCCCCAGCTTCTTAGATCTAGTGAGAACCGTAATAACAATATTTTAGCCAAAATATCGAATGAATCTTATTCCATTTAGGATATTCTTAATCAGTAAGTTCATCTGTAGAGCGCTAAAAAGCTCGATTTTGCATTTTTGCTCTTAAAAATTTATAATAAATTAAATACGGACTCGCGGCTAACCCAACCTTACCCGTTGCTAGCTGCCCATTCCCCCCATTATTAAAAATTTTTATTTTTACCTTTTTTTCATAAAATATCTCTTTAGCGCACTAAAGATGAGCTTACTGATTAAGAATATCCTAAATTGAATAAGATTCATTCGGTATTTTGGCTAAAATATTGTTATAGCGAGTCCGTAATTCCAGGCCGGCCGATAGGCGTCTCCACCGTGTCTCCTGCCGACCCTTTTGTTACTTGTTTGGTATCCAGTTTGCTCTCGTTTTTTACTAGTGGACTCGCATCATTATTTTGTACAATTGAAGGTATAAAGTCTTTGTTCCATTCTTGCCTAGGGTTCCTATGTAAGGGAGTTGGGCGAATTATACGGTGGAACGGATAATGGCGGCACTTCCTAAGGATAGTAGGGTTTCTTTATATACGGGAGTTGGGCGAATGCCGCTCCCGGAAGTGCCGCCATTATCCGTTCCACCGTATAAATACAATATACATATACGTTACTTACATATTACGTTCGTTACAATAAGGTTAGAATAGCCTTTTTTATCTTAAGATACATTAAAATTTTATATAGTAGTTACGATAAAGGATTTACAATTTACCATCCTTGAACGGAAAATGGCGACTTCCGCCACATTCGCCCAACTCCCTTATAGGAACCCTAAAGGATAGGGCGCCATGGCGCCATCTGCCCCGAGCTTTCACTGAACATTCCTAATTACGGAGTAGCTGGCTCCACATTTGTTGGAGCCACTTAGAATTACGGTATACTACACACTCATTGTAAAGGGTGGCAGTGTGGTCTGGCGGTAAAGCGCCAGACTCGTAACCTCGAGGAACCAGGTTCGAGTCCCGCCAGACCAAGGGATTTTTATATTCTGATACAATGATGCAAAGTATCCCAAACTGCCGCTCTCTCGCGCGGGAGGAGGAAACTCTCGTGTGAGGGCCAGGGTTCCGGAGAAGGAGAAGTGGGTCCGTCTTTCGGAAGAGACGTTAAGCCGTTGGTCCAAGGAATGGAATGAGTAGGAGTGGTAAAGGTTTGGGAACGTTCCGCAAAAACGCCTTGCAAACCCCGTAGGGACGCAATAATAGATCTTTATCGTACACACTCATTGTAGTTTTCAAGCGCCTTCATGTCCGGACGAACAATTGACATTTTATATCTCATGATAGATTATAAATTTATATAATAAAAGTATATGTTTATTTGTCCCCTATGTGCCCTACGTGAAAAAAGATATTGCGATGCAAAAGTCCAGACCTGAAAAATTTTCATTAAGAAATGTCGTCGTCACTTTCACATTCTCGCCACGGTGCGCCGCGGCGCTGGTGGTTTCGCGTGTAACTTTCATATTCTTGACGTATGCGGCGCTATTTTCCATTAGAGCAGCGAAGTATCGTCACATCTATTCACTGTCGGTAAAATAGACTTCCTTTAAATAAATCGCGTTCGCGAGAGAGATTGATCGAGTCATCATCACACGCGTCAAATACCTTGTTTACGCGGCGGTGTAAACAAGGTAATATATGAAATCTATCAATCTTGAGACGGTCTGGTATTGCATAAGCAGACTTGATCAAGATCGTCTTAAGCGTTGACTTGAGATTGGACTATAGATACCGGCCCGATACTCCGATACGCGACAATTACCTCGCTCGCATAAACAAGGTAAAAGTGAGTGAGGTTAAGTATAACGTGGTACAACGTAGTATATTGACACCGCAGGTAGGATTAATTCGCACAATCTTTTCATCGGTTCTTTTTTCTTTCCTCCCTGATAAACGCGATCTCGATTGGATATGCAATTGTGGCTTCAATAGTCGCAATAAGCCGCCGTGCGATAACGATATTATGAATCGTTAATACACGAGCTTCCGATAACGCGCGCGCAAATCATTTGATTACCTGACAATGACAGAAAACAGTTTTTCAAATATCTTGAATGATCTATAAATTGCGTATTTTCAGTTGAGGAGGACCGTCTCCTTCAGTATTACCGCGGCTAGTTCTCCTTGCGTTTTGCAACGTTTAATTCACAACCGACAGGTAGCTAGATCATAGTTTGAAAAATCGCTGGGTAAAAATTATATTCTCATGCTAGATGTAATCAGTGATAAGATAAAATATTTTTAATATCTGCCTCTGAAACATTCCTCCAAATCTTGATAAAATAAAAACTTTATTTGTGAAAAGATAGTCATGTCACGTGTTACTTAAATATTGAATTTTAGGCAAGGAAATGTTTAGGGTATAGTTTGAAATTTCTCTAAATTTATGTTGTTTTATTTTAAGACGTAAAATGTGAAATAAAAAGTAGTAGAAATGTATATAATTATAATCTTATAGCTGGAAAATTTTCTCTGTCATCTGCGAAATAAAATTTTACTTATTGAATATACAAAGTATTATATGCACTTTTTTTTTCAGATAAATTAAGTGTTCAAAATGACGAACCAGAGTTTAGCGAAGATTGCACATGAGGAGCGGGATGGCAAGTTCGGATACGTCTATGCGGTATCCGGACCTGGTTAGTTTTTCCCACATGAATTTGACCTTACTCTGTTACGTACTTTTTACTTAACATTCTTCTTCATTGTTGTCACCGCGGAAAAAATGACTGGATCAGCTATGTACGAGCTGGTGCGAGTCGGTTATTACGAGCTGGTAGGAGAAATCATCAGATTGGAAGGTGACATGGATACGATACAGGTAAGAAGTGTACTATGTACATTTATGTTTCATCTTAGGATGTTGAAACAGTTTGTATAATCTCGTGTAATATGTTTAGGTATACGAAGAAACAAGCGGCGTGACGGTTGGTGACCCCGTACTTCGCACCGGAAAGCCGCTGTCCGTCGAATTGGGCCCTGGCATCCTCGGCAGCATCTTCGACGGTATTCAGCGTCCGTTGAAAGACATCAACGAGCTCACGGGCTCGATCTACATCCCGAAGGGTGTCAACATACCGGCGCTTTCGCGTACCGCTAGCTGGGAATTTAGTCCGCATAACGTGAAAAACGGCAGCCACATCACGGGCGGTGACTTATACGGCGTCGTACACGAGAATACTTTGGTGAAGCATTGGATGATCCTGCCGCCCAAATGCAAAGGCACGGTCACGTACGTCGCACCTGTCGGCAACTACAATGTTGATGTAAGAGTTTGTTTATTACGTAATTTTATTCCATACGTCATATCGTAAATTTACATAAGTATGTAATATCTTTATAATCTTTGTGTGTAGGATATCGTATTGGAGACCGAATTTGATGGCAAGAGGCAGAAATACACTATGCTTCAGGTACGAAACGTACTTTTACGATGACATATATGAGACTTTTAATAGATTACTTATTGTGAATTTACGTTTGCATGTATGCAGGTGTGGCCAGTACGTCAACCTCGCCCGGTCACTGAAAAATTGCCAGCTAATCATCCCTTACTCACTGGTCAACGAGTCTTGGACTCTCTTTTCCCGTAAGAATATCGTCGGATAAGCATGTTGTAGGACGTATCCAGAAGTATTTGGAACGTGAGTACAACGTGTGTTACAGATGCGTCCAAGGTGGAACCACGGCTATTCCTGGTGCTTTCGGTTGCGGTAAGACGGTCATCACGCAGGCCTTGTCCAAGTACTCCAACTCCGATGTGATCATTTATGTCGGTTGCGGAGAACGTGGTAACGAATTGTCCGAGGTACTGCGCGATTTTCCTCAATTGACTGTGGAGATCGAGGATGTCACCGAAACGTCCATAAGGTCCATCATGAAACGTACCGCTCTGTACAGCAGAGTAGGTACTCTGACGAAGCGTCTATTTATACTATGTGCGATGAATTATTGAGAAAAACTCGTGTTAATTCACTCGTATATGTATAGTTAATAATAATGTAAATATACAACTTATTCAAGTTATGTTAATAAAAATCTGTTGTTTGTGACGCAGGTATTAAGCTATCTGAATATTTCCGTGATATGGGTTACAACGTGTCGATGATGGCTGCTCGACATCTCGTTGGGCTGAGGCTCTCCGAGAAATTTCGGGTCGTTTAGCTGAAATGCCTGCCGATTCTGGTTATCCTGCTTATCTTGGTGCTCGTTTAGCCAACTTCTACGAACGCGCTGGAAGGTACGATTCATATACTTGATATATATATACAGGGTGTTACTAAAAGAGCGGACACTAACTACATAGCGGTATTCCTTGTCAAAAACTGAGTCGAAAAGTCCTGAACCACTTTTTTCTATAATGCTTAACAAAGCCGTAATCATTGAGTAAAGTTAGTCCAACCAGCGTCGTTCTTTAGCCGGGCGAACGTCGGTGAGCCGCGCGCCTGATAGTGTGCGTGAGCGCTCCGCCGCGCATCGCGCGGCGGCACGACGGCACGGCCGCGGCCGGCCGCGGCGGCCGCGCTATGCCTTCGCGCGCGTCGCATGTAATATTCTTACGCATTGTAATAATAGAAATAATTTTTTCTTGCACTAAAAATCACTTTTTGTCAGAAGTATCCCCTTGCAGAAAATTTTGATAACGGATAAAACTTTCGCCAAGACATAACTATTATTAACATGAGGACTTGGTTAGTGGAGCGTGTGTGTTGTGCATGCGTGTGAGAGGTGCGGATAAATTAGGCGAGAGTTTAGAGGGAAATAAGAGGCGAGATAGGCGTTAAACCGATAGAAAGGTAGGAAGAAGAACTTAAATTTAGGATAGGATAATAGATGTAGTAGGGAAATAATAATTAGTGAAGGAAAAGAGCGTTAAATGTTTTAGAGAGAAAGAGAGGTTAGGTGAGGGAAGGCGGGAGAATAACGCTGTGCGTTCCAAAAGGGGGAGAGATTTGCGTCACGCATAGAGTAGGTAGCGACACTAGACGGAACAGTCTGGGTATATAGGCAGCGGCTAAAGAGATTGGCTAGTAGGAGTGAACGAGCGACGGACAGGATGGAGGGAGAAGCAGGCGAGAGTGAGAAGGCAGCAATAGGGAATAAAGATGGGAATCCGGCTACAACTTTGGATAGTCCAAGCAGTGAGAAAACGGGTAAAGAAATCTTTGCCACTTCAAAAGAAGAAAAGAGAGGAAAAGGAAGACTTACAAAGGAGGAGTTAAGAATGAGAGAAAGATCAAGCTCGGTCAGCATATTGGAGTTTATGACAAGCGACAATAGCACGGCATGTGAGTTAGCGAAAGCTAAGAGGAAAAGAGAGGAAAAAGAACAACTTACGAAGGAAATTTTTAAAAGAGATAACAAGACTGTGAGAACGCCACCAGGATTAGAAAAATCGAAAGAAGGAGTCGGTGCTGCAGGGAAGAAGAGAGAAGAGGAAGGAGATCTGCCGGTAACAAAGAAGGATGAAGAGGATGGTTCGCTATTAGCAATCCTGAGAGAAATTAGAGACGAGATGAGGGACTTGAGGGACGAGATGAGAGAGATGAGAGAAAGGATGAGCGTCTTAGAAGAGGGACGGAGGAAAAAAGAAGAAAAGATAGAGGAAAGGATGGATAAGATAGAAGGGAGATTATCGAAGATTGAACGAAGGAGTGCAAACACAACGGAAGAGGCGACCGGCGGCAAAATGGAGGAGATTGTGGGAAAGGTGGCGGAGATGGTTAGGAAGAGAGAAAGAAATATGAAGGAAAGGAAGGAAAAGAAAAATAATCTAGTAATCAGAGGATTACATAAAGAGGAAAACAAAAGCTTAACGGACACAGCGGAAACGTTTCTTGAGAGGGAGTTTGGTGCAAAAGCGGGAGTAAAGAAGATGCGGCCAGCAGGCAAAGAAGGTAGAGAGATAGTAATAGTTGAAATGGACTGCTGGGAATCGAAGGATAGCATCATGAAGGAGAAGAAGAAGCTGGGAACCAAGAAAATTTTCATAGATCACGACCTGACCTTTGAGGACAGAGAGGTGCAAAGACGGATAAAAGAAAGGGCATGGAAAGAGAAAACAGAAGGAAAGCGGGTAAAAATAGGTTATAGGAAGCTAGAGATACAAGGTAGGAGGTATGTATGGAGCGAGGAAGAAAATAAGCTAATAGAAAAGAAAAATTTATAAAGGGAAGCCAAGCAGTGGAGACGTGTAGAGACGAGGTGACGACGGACACAGATAACGTGGATAACGTATGTAATGAGGAAGAAGGAGAAAGGGAGAGAGATAACCGTCGTAGGAGAAAAGGAAAGGTGGAAATACTCTTCTGGAATGTAGCAGGATTAGTAAACAAAGATAGAGATTTCTGGAGATATATCAGGGAATTCGATTTTGTAAGTTTAAGCGAAACATGGGTAGACGCAGAAAAATGGGATAATATTAAGAATTTATTACCGAACACACATGAATGGGTGTGCAGTCATGCGAAGAGAATAAAAAAGAAAGGTAGAGCGATAGGAGGTTTTGTATTGGGAAGAAGGAAAAGCTGGGGGGAATTAGGATCAAAAATGATTAAAAATGAAGAAGAAGGTCTAATACTGTCGGAAATCCTGACGGACGGCGAAAGAATTAACATTATTTCGGTCTACAATAAGGATAATTGGAGTAGGGTGGAGGAGACAATAGAGAGATGGTTAGGAAAGAAGGATAGAGAGCATATTATAATAGGAGGGGATTTTAATATAAGAACAGGGGAATTGGGAGGGGGAGAAGAAGATGAAGGTAACACAGAGAAAAGAAGTAAAGACAAAATAATAGGGACAGGGGGTAGGAACTTAATAGAGTTTATACAGAGTAAAGGATGGTACTTACTAAACGGCACAACGAACGGCGACTGGAACGGCGAATATACTTTTGTAGGAGCGAGAGGAAATACGGTGATAGACTATATGATAGTTTGCGAGAGAATGTATCATAGAATTGACAAATTTGAGGTAGATGCGAGGGTGGACTCAGACCACATGCCTGTCTGTGCGACAATTGAGGATAAAGAAAGAAGAGAGGAAGAAGAGGAGGGGACTAACGCAGACGACGTAGAGTCAACAGAAGGAAGATGGAGGATCTGTTGGGATAAGGAGGCAATAAGGAGATATAAGGAAGAAACGAACAAGAATACATTTGTGGAGACACAGCAAGATGAAACTATAGAAGAAAAATGGACAAATCTTAAAAAGATGGTACATGAGGCTATGGTAAAGAAAAGAATAAATTCGACGAGGAGAGAGATTGGCCACAAAGATTGGTGGGACAAGGAATGTACAAGGAAGAAAAGGAGCGTGAAAAGACTTTATAAGAAATGGAGAGTGGGAAAACTAGAGAGAGGAAGATATCTGGAAGAAAGAAGAAACCTGAAGACCCTACTCGAACAGAAGAGGAAGGAGAAGAGGGAAATGGAAGAAGAAGAACTAAAGAATATAAAGAACGGAGCTGAAGTATGGAAATTTATTAACAAAAAAAGAAAGAAAAAGGTAAGGAAAATAAATAACATCGGAGGAAATGAGTGGACAAATTATTTTAAGGAGCTATTGGAATATACGGATAAGGAGAAGATACAACCGAACAGGAAAGGAATAAGTGAAGAAAGAGAAGAAGTCGAACAGCCAAAACTACAGTTGAACGAGGAAGAAATAGAAAAAGCTATCAAAAGGATGAAGAGGAATAAGGCCACAGGTTCCGATGGAATACCAATGGAAGCCTGGATGTATGGAGGCGGCTCAGTTAAGAGGAAGCTGGTGGACCTGCTGAAACACATCTGGAGAGAGGGAAAGCTACCTGAAGACTGGATAACGTCAATCATAGTCCCGTTACACAAAAGGGGAGATGAGGAAAAGGTAGAAAATTATAGAGGAATCTCGCTTCTATGCTCTGCGTATAAGATTTATGCGGAGGTTCTCAGATGCCGTCTGGAGAGGGAGGTGGATCTAAAGGATCTGCTTCCAGAGAGCCAGGCGGGTTTCAGAAGTGGGAGGGCAACGGTGGATAACATCTTTGTCCTGGATCACCTGGTCCAAAGAGTAGATAAGGAAGGAAAGAAAGACAAATTGTATGCCTTATTCGTAGACCTAAAAGCGGCGTTCGACAAGGTGGAAAGAGAGCAACTATGGAAGATCTTGAGAGAAAAGGAAATAGATGAAGAACTTATAAGGAGAATAGAAGCAATATATGATGTGACTGAAGTTGCAATAAGAACAAAAGAGGGCCTGACGGAGAAATTCAGAATTACAAAAGGAGTCAGACAGGGTTGTGTAATGAGTCCACTCCTATTCAATCTGTATATAGCGGACATTAGAAAAGAGCTAGAGGAAAGAAAGATAGGAGGCGTAAAGCTAGGTAACACTAGAGTATGGTCGCTAGAATATGCGGATGATATGGTGTTCGTAGCAAAGAATAGAACAGCAATGTTAGACATGATGGACACAATAAAGAGGTTTCTAAAACGGAGGAAAATGATATTATGTACCAATAAAACAAAGATGTTAGTGTTTAACAAAGAAAGTAGGGAGAAGAAAGAGAAATGGAAATGGGGAGAAAATGAGATAGAAGAGGTTAGGACTTTTAAATATTTAGGTTTCGTGTTTAATAATAGAGGGAACTGCAAAGATCACATTAAGGAATTAGCTAGAAAAGGTAGAATTGCGGTAAATAGGACGTGGGGTCTTGGAGAACGGATGTGTAAAGATGATTTCATAAGGAGAGGAAGTTTGTTTAATTACCTAGTCCAGAGTGTGATATCGTATGGGGTGGAAATTTGGGGATGGGAAGAAAAAAAGGAATTGGAAAAAATTATGCTAGATTACGCAAGATGGGTTTTCGATTTAAAGTTCTGTACTCCAAGATACCTAATGTCGACGGAACTGGGGTTGAGAAAGCTTAGGATAGGATGGGGTGGAAGGGCAATGGGATATGAGGAAAAAATTAGGGATATGGATGAGAGCAGGTGGGTCAAGAAATGTTGGATAGAGAAAGAGAAAAACAAATGGAAAGACAGATATGGTAGAGAGAGAGAAAAGTACTACAATAGAAACGGGTGGGGGGTAGAAGCAGTCGAGTCGTTAAGGAGAGAAGGGAGGAACTTATGTGAAGAGATTAAATTAAGAGACTGGGAGATACAGAGGCAAATGGAAGAGAATAATATAATAGAGTCAAAGTATAACAGGAAGTATAAAGAGCTAGAGAGAGACGGAAATAGACCGGAATATCTAAGGAGGGCAAACATAGATAAACAGATCGAAGGGGATAGTATTAGAGCCCTGATAAATCTGAGATGTGGTAACATGGAATCGGAGAACATGTATTGGTGGGGGGAAGAGGAAAAAATGTGTTTGTTCTGCAAGGAGGGAAGGGATAATTTGAAGCACTATGTGGAGGAGTGCAGCAGTATAAAGAACCGGTTTATAGAACTAGGGAGGGATAACAGGAAAAGAATAGATAGACTATGGAACGATAAACTAGATACAACCAAAGAAAAAATATTAAGGAAATTATATAGAGATAGGAAAAAGATAGAAGCGGAGATGAGAAAAGATAGGCAAGAGCAGAGTGACAAATAATGGCGAGCTTTAGCGTGAGGAATGATCCCGTCAAAATTGTTGTGATTGACGGGCGATGTGTGGATGGATGGGTGTGTTAAGGAACATGTTGTAAACCAGTCCACTTCTTGGCAGCAGCCGAAGTTAAATAAATATTATTAACTATTATTAACATATGAAAATCAAAACAAATACAAAAAATTATACTGTGTATTTTACAATACAAAATTTTACAATACAAAATTTTACAATACAAAAATTATTTTCTAAACAATCCGTTTTGTTAGATATCTTATCGTTAACTTAAATTATAAGACAAAACACTTATTAAATCTTTCTACGAGTTTTGTCCAGTTACCCAGAAGTAATAAATTTTTTGGGAGGAATTTACTGTAATAATTAGATGTTTAAATAATCTCGTACTTAAAGAAAATACATTAAAAATATTAAAAAATAAAAAAACATTTCTTCTTTTATGAGAAAATGATTTATCCTAAGTCATGAATAACGCTGTTCAGATGTACAATTTTTTTGAAACATGAGGTAAATAAGAGTAAAACGCCGAGCGAACAGTATTAATTCTTATAGCGAATAATAAATAATAACACGTTTAATAACTTAAGAAAATACAATACAAACGTATCTGTCTTAGTTTAGACCTTCTAGTGTGTAACATTTTGCAATAATTTTAAATCTAATTGTCAATAACGCATAAATAAAAATGAACTGTTATTGTATTCGTAAAACATTGGTCAGCGGTAAAGTTGTTAGAAAAGGTAAAGGTTGAATATAAGGAATATATGTTAAGACCGTTAAGATATAAATCAATACAAAGGAAATAGCCATACGGTCCAAGCTTGGATCTTAGGCAGCTCAATATAATTATTTTCAATATGTATTTAATACGCGTATTTTCCAACATATTAAACTGCGCGCCGATTATTTGTCGGACTTAAAACACAGCTATTGTTGGAACATTAGAAATTCCCTCTCCCTTCCCTAATTAAATCGATATCGATTTAATATTAAAATCACTGTAAAAACTTATTGCGAAAAATATTACCCCAGCCAGGGTTCGAACCTGGAATCTCCCGCATTCCGTTCGGGTGTCTTTACCAATTCGACTACCGGGGCATGTGGTAATATTTATCGCAATAACCGGATAACAATAATTTGAACGTCTTTTTCAGGCGACGTGAATAAACAATATATGTTAAGACCGTTAAGATATAAATCAATACAAAGGAAATAGCCATACGGTCCAAGCTTGGATCTTAGGCAGCTCAATATAATTATTTTCAATATGTATTTAATACGCGTATTTTCCAACATATTAAACTGCGCGCCGATTATTTGTCGGACTTAAAACACAGCTATTGTTGGAACATTAGAAATTCCCTCTCCCTTCCCTAATTAAATCGATATCGATTTAATATTAAAATCACTGTAAAAACTTATTGCGAAAAATTGGACCGTATGGCTATTTCCTTTGTATTGATTTATATCTTAACGGTCTTAACATATATTGTTTATTCACGTCGCCTGAAAAAGACGTTCAAATTATTGTTATCCGGTTATTGCGATAAATATTACCACATGCCCCGGTAGTCGAATTGGTAAAGACACCCGAACGGAATGCGGGAGATTCCAGGTTCGAACCCTGGCTGGGGTAATATTTTTCGCAATAAGTTTTTACAGTGATTTTAATATTAAATCGATATCGATTTAATTAGGGAAGGGAGAGGGAATTTCTAATGTTCCAACAATAGCTGTGTTTTAAGTCCGACAAATAATCGGCGCGCAGTTTAATATGTTGGAAAATACGCGTATTAAATACATATTGAAAATAATTATATTGAGCTGCCTAAGATCCAAGCTTGGACCGTATGGCTATTTCCTTTGTATTGTTGAATATAAGGTAAATTACTAACTGTTGCCTTTTAAATAAAATAATATCACAAAAATTAGCTACAATTCGTATGTTCTTTCATGAAGATGTAAATTTACTTGCCAGACAGTGTTGTATCAATCTCGTGATAATCTACCGTGTCTGGTTTCAGTAATGAAACAATGCTTATTACATGAGTTAAGATCAACGCACGGATTGAAGACTTAGGCTCAAGCGCAAGGTGAAATAAATACATACAAATGTCATAAAGTATCATATAACAAAATAACACTAGTAAATAAAAAAATAAGCAAATAAATAAACTAGTAAATAAAAAAATCTTTCTAATGATTATTCTCCTATTGTCGAGAGATTTCCATACAATTGACATCTGTAGCCTGTTTTATTTATTAATTATTTTATTTATTTACGAGTGTTACTTTGTTATATGATGCTTCATGATATTTCTCTGTACTCATTTCACCTTACGCTTAAGTCTAGGCCTTCAGTCCGTACGCTGACATTAACTCATAAGCATTGTTTTGTTACTGAAACCAGACGGTAGATCATCATGACATTGATATTACACTGTCTGGTAAGTGAATTTTACATCTTTATAAAGAAACATACGAATTGCAGCTAACTTTTCAATTTCATTTTATTTAAAAGGCAGCAGTTATCACGTAATTTACCTTATGTTCAACCTTTTCCAATAACTTTACCGCTGTCCAATGTCTTATGAATACGATAACATTTCACTTTTATTTATGCGTGTAAACTAAGACAGAAACGTTTGTATTTTATTTTGTTTTAAGTTATTAAACGTGTTATTATTTATTATTAATATAAAAATTAATATTGTTCGCTCGGCGGTTTGCTCTTATTTGCCTTAGGTTTCAAAAAGATTGTACATCTGGACAGCGTTATTCATAACTTAGGATAAATCTTCTTTTCATAAGAGAAGAAATTCTTTTATTTTTGAATACTTTAGCTTTTAATAATATTTTTAACGTATTTCCTTTTAAGTACGAGATTATTTAAATATCTAATTGTTACAGTAAATTCCCCTTAAAAAATTTATTACTTCTGAGTAACTGGGCAAACCTCGTAGAAAGATTCAATAAGTGCTTTGTGTTATAATTTAAATTAAGTTAACGCAAAGATATTTAACGAAACGGATTGTTTAGAAAATAATTTTTGTATTGTAAAATTTTGTATTGTAAAATACACAGTATAATTTTTTGTATTTGTTTTAATTTTCATATGTTAATAATAGTTATGTCTTGGCGAAAGTTTTATCCGTTATCAAAATTTTCTGCAAGGGGATACTACTGACAAGAGTAAAAAGTGATTTTTAGTGCAAGAAAAAATTATTTCTATTATTACAATGCGTAAGAATATTGCATGCGACGCGCGCGAAGGCATTGCGCGGCCGCCGCGGACGGCCGCGGCCGTGCCGCCGTGCCGCCGCGCGATGCGCGACGGAGCGCTCACGCACACTATCAAGCGCGCGGCTCACCGACGTTCGCCCGGCTAAAGAACGACGCTGGTTGGACTAACTTTACTCAATGATTACGGCTTTGTTAAGCATTATAGAAAAAAGTGGTTCAGGACTTTTCGACTCAGTTTTTGACAAGGAATACCGCTATGTAGTTAGTGGGCGGTCTTTTAGTAACACCCTGTATATATACATACAGGGTGAATCTTAATGAATGCACCAACTTTTTACCATGGGAGATGGGTTACCGACTGCAACTGTAATGAACCGAAAGATCCATAGATGACACCTGGTTGGATCGACCGCTCCGATCGACATACAGGGAAGTCAAAAATTGTGCATCAAGTAACGTGTATCGTATTCTATACATACATACTTTTCTAGTATATCCAACTCTTTTCCCATACAGCACAAAAACCTCTTAAAATATACATATTTAAAATATTTTTTAGGAAGTTTAAAATAATTTAAACTAATTCACAAAAATATTTTTTCAATGTTTCTATGCCCGTCAAATCATGTCAAAAGAATATTTTCAAAAATTTTTTAACAGATTGCATACAAATATGTTCAATAATATTTGTAAAATCTTTTAGAAATATTGCTTTAAAAAATAAAATGTTTAAATTTCTAAAAAATTTTACAAATATTGTTAAATATATTTTTATGCAATCTTTTAAAAACATTGTTGAAAATATTTTTTTGACAATCTGGCGAACATAGAAACATTCTAAAAATAAATTGTTGTAAACTATTTAAAAAAATATTTTGTGCTGTATGGACTACGCGTTCTTTTTACACAATTGCTTTCTAATAACGAGATTTCTTATTATTGCGCAACGTATGTACTGCATAAAAGAGATATCATTTATTTCTGTGTATCTCTTTTATACGATTTTGAAAAAATAATGATTCTTTAATAAAGTTACTTGGTAGCGATTTCTTTTCACGCTTACGCGGAACATTTCAGCGCGTAAAAAGAAAGTTAGATCTAAAGCGGCAAAAATATAAAAATGTTCCACCATTCTTATTAAAAAATGCGTAATTCTACTGCAAGAAATATTCTGCTGTATAGTACTTTATGGATATAAAAGAATAACTTAAATAACTAAATGTAATAACAGTGGATTTTTCCGCACCACCTGTGAGGTACCACCAATGGCGCGTTAGGTTTTGTAAAGTGGACCTTCGCCTGGAGCCATATTATACCACAGTTGAAGACCTTTTTCAGTAATGGCTCAAACAGATAAATTGAAGTCATATTGCGTAAGAGCGCACGCAGATTAAAAATTGCATCAACGTGCGGCCGTGCGCAACATATCGCCAATTTATCATGTTTTTACTTTAGATGCCCCAAGTGTCCTCCATCCATTTTTTCCACTGTTATTACATTTAGTTATTTAAGTTATTCTTTTATATCCATAAAGTACTATACAGCAGAATATTTCTTGCAGTAGAATTACGCATTTTTTAATAAGAATGGTGGAACATTTTTATATTTTTGCCGCTTAATTAGATGTAACTTTCTTTTTACGAGCTGAAATGTTCCGCGTAAGCGTGAAAAGAAATCGCTACCAAGTAACTTTATTAAAGAATCATTATTTTTTCAAAATCGTATAAAAGAGATACACAGAAATAAATGATATCTCTTTTATGCAGTACATACGTTGCGCAATAATAAGAAATCTCGTTATTAGAAAGCAATTGTGTAAAAAGAACGCGTAGTCCATACAGCACAAAATATTTTTTTAAATAGTTTACAACAATTTATTTTTAGAATGTTTCTATGTTCGCCAGATTGTCAAAAAAATATTTTCAACAATGTTTTTAAAAGATTGCATAAAAATATATTTAACAATATTTGTAAAATCTTTTAGAAATTTAAACATTTTATTTTTTAAAGCAATATTTTTAAAAGATTTTACAAATATTATTGAACATATTTGTATGCAATCTGTTAAAAAATTTTTGAAAATATTCTTTTGACATGATTTGACGGGCATAGAAACATTGAAAAAATATTTTTGTGAATTAGTTTAAATTATTTTAAACTTCCTAAAAAATATTTTAAATATGTATATTTTAAGAGGTTTTTGTGCTGTATGGGAAGAGAGTTGGATATACTAGAAAAGTATGTATGTATAGAATACGATACACGTTACTTGATGCACAATTTTTGACTTCCCTGTATGTCGATCGGAGCGGTCGATCCAACCAGGTGTCATCTATGGATCTTTCGGTTCATTACAGTTGCAGTCGGTAACCCATCTCCCATGGTAAAAAGTTGGTGCATTCATTAAGATTCACCCTGTATATACGTATACAGGGTGTTACTAAAAGAGCGGACACTAACTACATAGCGGTATTCCTTGTCAAAAACTGAGTCGAAAAGTCCTGAACCACTTTTTTTCTATAATGCTTAACAAAGCCGTAATCATTGAGTAAAGTTAGTCCAACCAGCGTCGTTCTTTAGCCGGGCGAACGTCGGTGAGCCGCGCGCTTGATAGTGTGCGTGAGCGCTCCGTCGCGCATATCGACCGCGGATATCGACCGCGGATATCGATCGGTGGGCAGTGGGCGGCCGCATCTCGCCACGCGCTTGCATTTGGCGGTAGGCCGGGCTAATACGGCGATTTTTAATTATTAATATCTCGTTACCTATTGCGAAAATTGCAAAATGGTAAAGGACTTTTCGACTCAGTTGAGTCCGTTCTATCTGTTTTTGAGAAAAGTCCCAAATATTCTGGGACACCCTGTATGTATTCGATAGTCATTATTAGAGAAAGAGAGAGAGAGAGAAAGAGAACGCGAGCGGGGAACGCGAGCGTGACCGCGAGAAAGAGCAATACGTACGATAGATATAACTTCGCCATTCTCGCTCAGGGTGTATGTCAGGAACCAGCCATCCACAAGGCGCGAACTCTGACACTCTAGCACTCATGTACTCCGTTCGGAGTGTTCGGACGCGATGACGCGGACGTCTGAAGCGGCCCATTATATGTACGAGTTTGACTCGGCGAGCTTGATTTGCGAACCGGACTCGATCGTTTTTCACACACACACACACACACACACACACACACTCCCGAATAGTCTCGATTCTATAAACGTTGATCCCGTTGATCTAATCTCGACGACGCGACGCGGACGTCTAAAGCGGCCCATAACATGTACGAGTTTGATTCGCGAGCCGGACTCAAACGTTTTTCACCACACACACACTCCCGAATAGTCCCGAAATTTGGCTCGTCGGACGCCGAGCCCGTCTCGTAACATCTCACCCACGAACGAGTAGAAACTGAGCCGAGCCGGACTCGCGACGTGTATGGGCCGCTTTATGGTTATGTTATGTTTACGTGTGTCACATCACATGTGATCGAACTTACACCAGCGCTGCATCGCATAATAACGGCAAGGATATGAACTGGACAAAATCAGACACTATAGCGCTGCGCCGCGCGCCGTGGCGAACGAAAAACAAACGGAGAACGTCGACGTTTCTTAATTGTAAATTTTCAGCTTTGAGTTTTGCATCGCAATATCTCCGCTCGTAGAACACGTAGCGGAAAGATAAAAACACTTTTCTTATATAAATTTGATCCAAGCTTTAAGATAAGCCTAGTTAGAACTTGATCCGTTCACTGGTTATCGAGATCTAAAAATCTCGCAACTCGTCGCGTCGCGTATATAGAGCCACGGCTGTCTCGCTCCGCGCGTACTTGGCGCGAGACACTATCGTGTCTCTTGATATTTAAATTTTCTATATCCTCTAATGTTTCAGTCTTTTCCACGCGTTTTAAAATGCATTCCTTTATTGCAATTTCTTTCTCTATCAATTGTACTTGCAGTGTTTCTCTTTTTAATTGCATATTTAATATATTGACTTCAATTGCATGCTTTTCGTCTATTTCTGTTTTCATAAGGTTAACTAATTCTGTTTTTGATTTAGCTAGTGTTGCAAAATTTGATACTTTATCCGACATAGAGTAATTTTTTTTTGCTTGAGGAAATGTCTGCACAATCGCTATTGAATTGTACATTTTCTCCACGTATTTGAAGTGGTTTACTTATCTTCTTTCTCAACATGTTCACAGCCCTTTTTTCCTTCGTCTTTGTCCCTGTTTTTACAATCTGTAATAATAATTAAAATTAAATTATATAACTTTATATATGTATCATAGTTATAAGTATTTTTAAGTATGTGACGTGACAAAAGTCGCGCCCTCCTCCCGGACGGAGCTCGGCCGAGGGTAAGATCGGGGGCGGGGTAACCCGAGCGGGGGCGAGCGAGATTAATAGCAATATTTAGCGTTTTGCAGCCGGAGCGGATCCAATAATATTATAACGGCTTAAAAGCCGCATCGTGGCACTTAAGGGAGCTGTCGAGGAGAGGCGAGGGAGACGGGGAGGCCGACAGGCGGGTCACCAATGGGTCCGCCGCCGCGCCGCCGCACACGTCCCGAGCCATACCGCCGCCGAAGGAGCATGAGGACACTCGAGGGGGACGCCCCGCAGAGGTCCGCGCCGGACGCTGAACCGCCACCCCCAGGAGCGGGCGGACGGTCCCGCCGCCTCCGCCGGACGCGAGAACATGCCCGTCGGCGCGGTCACGGCCTGGCCAGCCGGGCCCGCCGGACGTCGGTCGGAGATAACGGCACGGCCAGCCGTACTCACCCTATCACGCCCGTTTCGAATACCGCGGCCGGTGGAGCGGATCAAGGAAGGAGGAATTCGGCAGCAGGATGTGGCGCGGATGGCCGAGACCGGAAGCGGATTCGGTGCGCAAGCGCGGGGGCCCGAGGTGATCCCGCCGGGCCGCAGGATCGTCACTGCCGTGTCAGCCACGAAGTGAGACGCCGATCCCGACCACCGACAACGGATCGAGAGGATATTGTGTGAGATCGCCGCTCCGGTAGGCAAAGTGAAACAGTGATTCCGCTCGCGGCCGGTGCCCTCGGGTCCGCTAATCGCGCCTAGTGTAAATGTGCGTACCGAGAAATACCGTAGAGTCCCGCGTGTACCGTGACGTCGAGAGAACGTCGTGTGGGCCGGCCGAGAGCGGATCGAGTTTGAGATAACGTTTGTTCTCACCCTCCTCGGGGACTTCGTCGCGACCGGTAGTCAACGTGTAAATACTTGTGTGTGATTGCGGGGCGAGTCCCGCCCGCGCGCGTGTGTGTGATCTCGCGCCCGCCTATTGTGCCGCGTACCGCGAGTAATTAGAGGCGCGTAAAAAGACGGTGATTGCGCCGGGGAGCGACGGGGGACGATCACGCGCCGGGCGCGTTCGTGCAGGTTGCGTGTCGCGTGTGCCGGGCGCCGCATCAGCTGTTGACCCGCGTGTCCGCGCGGGGCGATCGCGCATGCGAGTGCATCGTGTGTCGCGCGGTGTGCATCGGGGGTGCGAAGCGGTGTGGCGGGCCGCGTATTTGGCGTTTCAAGTAGATTTCGTATCGTGTTCCGTATCTGCGCGTGTAACGTCCCGTGTGCCGTGAAAGTACGTGGTATGCTTCGTGTTGCGTGTATGTGTGAATAATCGCGTGCGACGTTAGGGTGGATGGATGAGTGCATATTCGCGTGTGTGTGTCGGATGGATGACCGCGTACTCGTGTCAGCGTAGTAGATTCGATACCGGTTCCGTGTCCCGCGTACGATTAGAGTTCCGTACCGAGATTGCGTATCGACGGGTCGCACACACATCCGTATCTCCGCCATTATCTTCACTATTCTTTTCCGACTGATCGTTCTTTGAAAGTTTTGAAATATATTTTATTATTATTCTATTATAACCGCACCTGCTTTGGCTTTATTTTATGTGTCTGCGCTACGCTCTCTCCCCTCACCCTCCTAACTAACATCACGAATTCCGCCCTGGGCTTCGACGATTTCGCGAAGATTCGGCTTTTGCAAGGACGTGTGAGCAAGTAAAAACGTGGTGCGCGTAATCGCACCTGGCGCCCAGTTTTCGCGTAATGCCTTTTGCGGCTTGACCGTTAGTAATTGAAGTAATTTGTGGGAACGCCCCCGCGAGTGGCGAGCTCGCGGGAAAACGGCTCGCAAGTATTATAGTTATTATAAATATATAATACTAACATAATAATAATTATAATGTTACCTTTCTTTGTGTAATACCGAAATCATCCTTATCAGTACATTTATTTTCTTCTGAGGATGTTTCGCAATTAATTGCAATATCTTGTAACTATAAGGTAATAATAAATAATAAATATAAGTACCAAAAGACACAGTAGTGTCTCGCGCCAAGTACGTGCGGAGCGAGACCGCCCCGTGGCTCTATATATTATGTAAATGCTGCATTATTTAATTTTCAAATGTATAAATAATTTGTAATATATTGAAAGCATTGTATATACAATGTATATGCATACAAGGTGTCTCATAAAAAATAACTAATCTTTTTTATTATTGTATCTAAAACAGGCCTGGGAAACTTCGAGCTCTGGAGCCACGACACTTCTCCCTTTCCATTCACGGAGAGCGAGGGAAAGGGGTTTCTCTGTTGGATGAAGTTAATCATGCTTGCTCTTTATCCAGCGGAGAAGCTCCTTTCCCCCACTCTCTGTGGATGGAGAAGTGTCATGGCTCCGGAGCTCAAAGTTCCCCAAGCTTGATCTAAAAGAAATACAATGACAAATAAATATTAAGGGGATCCTAAACCGAAGGCCGAACTCCGACGATGTCGCTGTTTTACCGACAAAATTCTATATCTGTCCTTGTATAGACAATGATAATAGGCAAGGATAGACAAGGTTACAGGTTATATTGCATTCATTACAATTAATATTTTTTTGTAGGCTTTTATTCTTATTGTTAGTTCCAATTGCACGATATTGTTCTTACATGTTGTCCCTAGGTCATGCCGGTCTAATTTTGTGGATATTTATTGTGGAATTTTTGTACAAAGCAAATATATTGTCATGTATACCAAAAATTAACAAAAATATTAATTTTTTTTGTTTTCGATATAAATTCGACCACCATGACCTAGATTTTGATGCGTACTATAATTCTATACAAGAATTTTGAATTTCTATAAAGCCAATTAAAAGATTTTCTCTAAGAAAAAAACCGGTATTACAGACAGCTTTAGGATCCCCTTAAATATACACATAATTCAAATTATACTTTATGGTTAGTACCATATGTACTTTATAAAAGTTGCTAATAGAGAAATAAACCATAATGTTAAAAGTTTTCAAACAAATTGGTAGATTACAAGATAAATAAGACAGAGAGTTTTTGTTATCTTACCTTATTTGTACAAACTTATCTTAAGTCTGAGCTATAGAATATATGTGAGGAAGCAACACATTGACATAACTCGTTTGAATTTTGAATCTTGTTTTAATCTCAAATAAAGAACTCGAATGGCAGAAATATTCCACAGAATACCAGTATTCACTGCGAGGGTGAGGAAAACTGCCCAAAACCTTACCAGTATTCTTTACAAAATTATACACATCAGTTACATATAAGTCATAAGAAAACATATGCATAAATAATACAAATCATAAACGGCAATTATAAACCAGAAATAACACATAGAAATATTTCCGCGCTCTAAGCGGCGTTATCCGTTATATAAAACATAGTTAAATAATACAAGTTATAATTTATAAACGAAATACGCATGAGATAATATAATCATATAATATCAGAGAATAAACCAACCTTGAAAGAAACTTAGTGGACTGTAGCTTCATATATTTACTGAATATCAATACTAATATTTATAGTTATCTTAAATAGAATCATAAACTCTCGTAATCATTATACAGTTTACTTTGAATACGAATTATACTCGAAATCACAACTTATTTGGAATTCATCACTGCTCGTTACGTTAGTCACATCGACAGATAAGAACTTATCGTTTTACAGCATCTCGTATGAAAGAAAGAATGTCGTTCCGTTAAGAAAGATAGAAACGGTCGGTTATACCAACACGTTGTCAACTCAAAGATTGATCTGATTCTCATTCACAATACTGTCGCTATGAATACAAGTCATAAAGAATAATAGAAATACCTTGCAAGGTCGCATGCGCAGTTATCGAGCGCTCGATTTTGTTAACAAAGGAAAGAAAGAGATAGAAGATACTATCACGCTCGTTTCGACAAGAAATAAAAGAACGTCATTAACGTTTGTCTCAAGATGTGCTTGATTAGCACAGAGATATACATAGATATCTCATTCGTGAATTACATGTGTACGTGTCTAGCTCCTTGCTCGGTTACGAAGCACTGCTAGGCTTCGTAGAAAGAACGTGAGACACGTCCGAAAGCGAACCGACGGATTAGTTTAACAAACGTAATCCTCGGCATTACCGCTGTGGACGGTCTCCTTACCTTGTATGTGAATACACTCGGTGCTTACTACTAAGGTCACCGAGATTACCGCTCATGTGAAAAGAATATCCTTCCTCGGTTTTTACCAGGAGGATCGTCTCAGTAAGATGGCGACGATGTTACGTCGTTCCACTTCTCGAATACTTGGTCAGTCGGTCCCATTGAAGTCCGCAATCCCCTCAGTTCCTCAGTTCCTCAGTGGATCAGAAGATTGACTATACGCTATACTCGTGGTAATGTGGTTCGCACTCGCCTCGGATATATGACTCGACAGTACAATATAATCTCAAGAATAGACTCGCGCACGTCGTCACTACTTGACGATCGTCACAGGAAGAATAAAGGAAACCGTTCCTTCTTTTCCGCATGGACATTCCGAGTCCACCCGTTCCGACCTGTCTACTTTCTCAGTTGCGAGCCAGGAAGTGGCGCCGCCCGCCTTTCGTGGTGCGTTCACAGTGCGCTCATGGTGCGTTCACAAGAGATACCCGATTTGATCTATGCGTTCTCTACTTTACCGCCTTTCGGTCGGTAACTCTGTTACTTATCACGACCTTTTCTAAACATTATTGAATACACATATTTTATATATCATTAATATACAAATTACCTGTTCACTTGAGTTTATAGTAGGTTTAGAAGGACAACTTTTTTCTTCAGGTACATTACAATTTTTATTAAAATTGTTTGTATTTTGGAACTGGAAAGAATAAGAATTTATGTTGTAACATCAAAACATATTAATAAAGGAATATGAAGAAAAACATGTTTCATTACTCATTTCATTATTTTTAACATACCTGTAAATTAATATGTTGCTTATTTTTTTGACCGCTTTGTTTAAATGGCATGTTTTTATTAGACGTATCTCTTTTCATATCATCTAATTTCCTTTTTTTAATGCTTGCCAAGGCAGGAAATGATTCTGTGTATTCTGGTGTCTCTTGGGTTGTACCTACATACTAATTAAAAAAATATTTAATTATAAAATAAAATATATTATTTAACTGAAAAATTACAATTATAAACCTTTAGTACAGAATCTTCTGCATCAGATGAAGGTATCTCCTCAAATAAGTCTTGTAACGGCACAGTATTATCTTGAGTATTACTGTTATCATTATTATCTTCCAATTTATTTTCACAATATGAATTTTGATTATTCTCTAAACAAAAAGATAATATACAAATAGTTTAAGAAATTCAGAAGTTAATTTATAAATTATAATAATTTTTAATTAGAAACTTCTATTAGACATATTTTTAACAACTTTTTTATAATTTTTTTTAAGAGACTATGGCTGCGTTTAGTAAAACTTAGTATTTAATAAGTGCTTAGATTAGAAGCTTGATTATTATTTGTGATTAGAATATTCTTCTGTACTTATCATGGATCTAAAAATTTACATCAATCATAGGCATTAATCATTAAGCACTTACTAACAATACGTACTTCCTTTAGAATTTGAATGCAGCCTATAAGCAACTTAATTACATGGAACTTTTATAGAATATAGTTATAGAACTTATAGAATAACTTTAAATATTTCCTCTATTACATAATCACTTCTTACTATAAATTTTATTAAAACTCACCTATATTATCATTATCAAATACATTAGTCAAACCATCAACTGAAGGTTTTATTATATTATGAATCTTTTCCATTACAGGGTCATATTGACTTTCATGTGGTCCACCTCCTATAGTAAAAAATATATTACTAATTTTACATTTTGTTATATAGATTTTGAGATAAAGAATTTTTCTTGATGTAGTAATCTCTATAGTAATTTATAACACCAGATATTCATCGATAAATTACCAAAAATTTAAATATCGTAACGAACACATGTAGAACAACTTCCCGACAAATATAACATTGACTAACATATGTACACAAATAACAATGCGCGACACGCGACAACACTGAAATTAAAAACTAACGACAGTCAAAGATCGTCTCTCATGACTCGCGGTTCTCGACACAGCGGACAGTGTAAGTAAATCTCCTAAACTTAAGTTAAGAAACAGAATTCCATAAGAAACTAATTCTCGCCCCACCTTTCGAACTAAAGATGCGAATGCACACATCAACAACCTTTACGGCTGGAACCGAAAAAGGAGGCTTACTGCGCTCGCCCGCTCCGAATAATCGAGATCAAGTGCGACCTCATAAATCTTTGTCCACGTACGTAACCAGCGACATGCATTAGCAAACACACACATAATCGACATTATCTGTATATCCACGTTTTTATTGTTATTTTATTTTAATTCTTTTTCTGATACTAAACAGTGTATAGCTGAAGATGGTCCAACGAGTGGACCGAAACGTACGAAATTGATAGCAATAAAGAAAAGAATAACTGCGAAACGAATACAGCGCCTGGCTCTTAATTAGCCCATTCCTAACGCATTGAAAATTTATTCCATTACTTCCGTAATTTTCCAATCCAAGAGACCGTCATATCTAGCCGTAGTTAACATTTATTTGTACATTTTGATATGTGTTGCACAATTTTTATTTGTAATATACTGTTCATATAAGATGCGTAATATTACAAAAAGGCATGATATCCGTACAAAATTACCTTTTTCAAAAAGGTAAAAAAAAAGACGCCAAACACGCGTGGTGTACCTTGAAAAAAATCGAAGTAATATATTTGTACCTCGAAAAAACCTAAGTAACAAGTGGTACACGTAGTTATCTTTGTACCTCGAAAAAATCAAAGTAATATCTTTATTTAAAAAAAATATTACAACCCAAGTGACACATCACAAAATTGTGTTACCTTTTATTCAATCCAAGTGATTATCTATAAAAAAAAAAAAAAAAGAAATGATCTGTAAATTGCGCCAATTATAAAGAAAGAATACCTATATATATTGTCTCAAAAAATAATTGTTGCACTACTTTGATGAAAAATCTTTACATAATTGTGTCAATTAGAAAAAGAATGTATGATAACAATTTTATAAAATTAAAATTTTTTATTTAAATCCAACAAAGGAATATAAAATATTTAAATACAAAGTTTATATTTGTATTTTTCAATAAAATAAAACATTTAATTACAAACAATTACAGACAGAGGTCTGAGAGTTATAAACAATTATAACATTACAAAATAAACATGTTTTATTAAAATTAATACATTTTTCTTGTAACAAAAACTTGGCGCTGCTAGACCTTGAAATATAATAAAGTACTATAATTTTAACTGAATAAAGACAACGATAAAAATAATTCAAGGAAGAATGCAATGGGAGTAATAATAATAATAATTATATTTCGAGGTCTAGCAGCGCCAAGTTTTTGTTACAAGAAAAATGTATTAATTTTAATAAAACATGTTTATTTTGTAATGTTATAATTGTTTATAACAGATCATTTTTTTTATAGATAATCACTTGGATTGAATAAAAGGTAACACAATTTTGTGATGTGTCACTTGGGTTGTAATATTTTTTTTAAATAAAGATATTACTTTGATTTTTTTGTGTTAAAAAGATAACTACGTGTACCACTTGTTACTTAGGTTTTTTCGAGGTTGTATATATGTATACCTTATTTCTATGCCAACTATTCTCTGCTTTAATAAAAAAAACTGTTTAATAATTCGTTGCTTTAAATAATTTTCCTTCGTTCATAGATGTACTATTTCCGCGTACATATTAGTCGTTTATGCCTTTCAATACTCAAAATAACTGCTATATTTTTCAAACTTTTTTTGTTAATAACTTTTTAATGAAGAAAGTTCGACGGCTAAAACCTTTTAAAGGTCACTCAGGAGGGTGACCTTGACAACATATGTCAAGGTCAAGGTCATCGGGGTTGCCTCCCCTAAACGTTAGTTTTACCAAATCATGTTTTGCTATTTGGAATTGAGTCTCAAATTCAAATTTAAAGGGGTGGAATGGGGTAAACCTCGCTTCGCGTAAAAAGTTGAAAACCCAAACCGTATGACAGACCTCGTATTTGAACGTAAATATAAATATTGTAAACGTATATGTAAATTTTTTGAAATAATGGCAACAATATAATCCTCTTAATGAAAACAATACAACTGCAACTAAAGAATCATAAAAGTGTTAAGTGCAAAATAAATTTTTTTTTGTATTTCTACTGACTTTTTCTAATATTATATTAATTATGTAAAGACCTCGTTTCCGAAGCAAGATCCTAATGCGGGTAGATCTCGCTTTTGCGTGGAAATTATAAACCCATGAGAAAATTACGTTTTATTCATGAAATTTCTTTTGTTAATATCTTTCTAATAAACAACGACGGCTAAAATCTTTTGTACGTTACTCAGGATAATACCCTTAACAACATATGTGAAAGACATGGTCATCGGAGGAGAGGGGATCCACTATAATGCATAATTGCCAAAAAATTAAATTCTCTACATTTACTACTTATTTTTCAACACATAAATGTGCAATTAATTTTATTTTAAAAATATATCAAAAGTATAAAGCTTAAAAACACTATCATATGACTGTTCCAACAATCGATAATAAATCTCAATTTCATAATAATTATTTTGTTTCTAGAAGATCCCAGAAACAGTTCCCAATTATTAGTTAAGGTTCCGCGAACGGGCCAAAAATAGCTTATTTTTAACATCCTTTAAAATTAATCTAAAAGTTAAAGTACAGAAATGCAATTAATGCGACCCGGACACGCCAAGTTTTGCTTGACTATGACCCCGTCACTTTAAATACGTTTTATGCAACTTACAATAGAATTTGCATAAAGACAATGGATGCGTTAAACTTTTATTGCATAAACTTATAAATGCGTTTTATGTATAATCAAATTGTAGGTAATAATTTAATATTTATTTTTAACAGTTTTAATGCACATTTTTTAGAAAGGTTTTTTTAGAATACATTTCTTAGAAAGTTTTTTAAACTTAATAATAAATATTTATTAATCCTCTGTCAGCCATCATTTTTTTACTAACGCTGTCATCCAATTGGGGCTTTTATAAGTCCACCCCATATTATTTTTATGTGTGTTTTAGGCTTTCAAAAAATCCAAAAAAATTCTGAGTTACTTACCAATATACTACAATATCCAATTAGTTTTAAATCCAAATATTAAACCCAATTGTTTATACAAAGCGAAATTTGAACACAAATGGGAAAGAAATGGAAAGTTTAAAGATTTATAACTGCAACAAATAAATATTAACAAAAATGATTGCAGGGTTTTGTACTTCAGACTATGACCTTTCAACAGAATGTTGTTCTAAGCGCAATGAGATAAGACGCGCTAGGGGCGGGGAGCGCCTGCACGCACGGCAACCCGGCCGCTCCCGCTCAGCATTCCAGAGCCGCGTAAACACGTCGCGCTCGCGAATGATAGTATCTATTGACGCCACGGGGCGACTGTTATTCTCGTATTTAATTCCTGACATCGACGCTTCATTAAGACGAGCTTGCGACGGAAGAGCATGAACCAGCTGCGGGCCTTTTTGGTACATGCCCACTCCACTCGTATAGTGTTGAGAGCAGCATTTTCCGCCTAGTGCGTCGAATTCGGATCCTCCGCTCTTGAGCGTCGAGAAGACTTCCTCAGCCACGCTGGAGAGGAAGAGTTTTGTGACGGTGGAGTCACACCCCCACTCGCGGCGAGCAATCTCCGCTCGTGCGCCAGGATCCAGAGCCAGGGACGGCTCCACCGAACAGCTTAGAAGCGGAGACTCGCATCGTCGACACCGATACAGACGGAACAGGAGGCCCATCCGACCCGCGCCTCCACTCTTGCTAAACTTAATAGCAGCCAGGAGAGCCGGGACTGAGAAACGGCAAGAACGGAGTACTCCTAACCAGCCTTGGAGACTAACACGCTGCGAAGTTCCCGAGGACGGGATATTGCGAACGAGACCGGCCAACCTCGTACCGAACGACCCGAGGAAGCATCGTCCGCTGATTGGAAGCGTTCCGGCCAAGACCATTTGGACCCAGACTGATCGAGGAGGAGTGACGAGGGGAACTCAGACCGAGTTTCCGTGGATACCGGAGTTTCTTCTGGAGAGCCCGGCGGACCGAGACGTTTCCCTCGGTGGCCCTCCTTTGACCCCGGGATCTAAGCTTGATTTAAATAATAACGTTAAAACCCGGCTTTCCTCCGTCGTTAAACAACTATTTTGAGAGCTTTCAAAGCTCAGCGCCGTATGGCGCCCCTAAAATAAATCAAACAATAAATGTAGATAAGGAAATTAAATACAAAGTTGAATACTACTGAATACTGTACAAATTAGATCGCTCTGCCGCCTTACATCCTTGCCAAGAATCCTCTAGCGAACATTTAATTGGTCCTTCGAGCCGGATATAACCGGCGCCTATAAGATGGCTACTCCTGCCACACAAGCCTCTACAAGCAAGGAAATGGAAGGATTAATACAAGGGCAAATCGATCTTCACGGACGCATCTCTCGCACCGTCGAGAATCTAAAAAAGGCTGGCTCCGCGAATATTACGACTGGACTCGTGGAAGCACGGATGCAAGCTCTCGAATCTAATTGGAGTAAATTCGAAGCCCAACATGATCGACTTTTCACCGCATTCTGGGACATCCTGTCCGGGCATGAGTATCTAACGGACGACTAGCCCTCCAAGGTGGAAGAGAGTTACGTAAAGCAGAAAGGAGCCCTATTGGATACCCTGCGGCGCCTAAAGATCGAAACTGTCATCGAGACACCACCAACGGCGACGAATACGGCCAGTCTACACTCTCCGCGTACTACTTTGCCACGCATACAACTACCAACCTTCTCTGGCCGGTATGAGGAATGGCCTCCCTTCCGAGACCTCTTTCACTCTATTATCGGGAAGGACGCCTCCACCACTCCTGTCGAGAAGCTACATTACCTTAAATCTTGTCTTAAGGGCGAGGCGGAATCAATGGTCCGGAGCCTGTCCACCACTGATGAAAACTTTGGTCGCGCTTGGAAATCCTTGACAGATTATTATGAGAATAAGCGACTCCTGGTGCGCTCATATCTCTCACAATTTCTGGCACTACAGAAATTAAAAGGAGAGTCAGCCGCTGACCTACGCAACCTATACCATCGCGTCTTGAGCACAGCTAAATCAATGGAGAACATAGGAAGGCCCATCGCCAGCAACGATGACCTCTACGTCCATCTGGTGGCGGAGCTCCTAGACTCACGCTCGAGACGCGAGTGGGAGAACTCTATAAGCGAGACAACCGAGCCACCAACTTATGCCGAGCTGAAACAATTCCTGGATAAACGGCTGCATATGCTTGAATCCTTGCAGACGTCCAAGACGGAACCTTCGACTTCAGCGAAATCGAGCGCCACTACGGCTCGGCTAACTCGCACCTTGCACGCTAAACCTCAAGAAGGCAAGCCCAATTCGTGTCCGGTGTGCCAGAAAGCCGGACACTTCATAATGTACTGCGAAGCCTATCGAAGCAAAACCGCTCGGGAAAGGAAGCAGTTCGTCGAAGCAAATAACCTTTGCCTCAATTGTCTTCGACGTCACAAATTAAGCGAGTGCAGCTCAACGAGAACGTGTACTTCCTGTAGCGCCCGACACCACACCACTCTCCATGACGCATACTCCAGCGAAGAAGTGGCTAAAACTTCCCACGTGGCGCAGAGGCCTCTTCCAGCTCCCGGGACGGTGCTCCTAGCCACCGCCCGGCTTCGAGTTCACGACCGTTTCGGTACTACGCACGAAACTCGAGCTCTGGTCGATCAGGGCTCCGAATCTTCTTTGATTTCAGAATCCTTGGTACAACGCCTGAAGCTGCCTCGTTCACCAACCACAGTCACGATCTATGGAGTCGGAGGAAAGCGAGTTCTCCGGGCCAGGGGCCAGGTCGACCTTCAAATCTTGCCACTAGAAGGGGGGTCACCAATGGCGATAACGGCTTTCGTCCTCCCGCATCTAACTCTCTATGCCGAAGGAGCGGCAGTGGAGCGCCAGTCATGGCCCCACCTCGCCGGGTTAGCCCTCGCGGATCCACGTTTCCTGAGCTCCGATTCGGTGGAGGTGCTGCTGGGAGCCGAGGTGTACGCCGCTATTATTCTGCCGGGATTGCGTAGGGGCGGAGCAAACGAGCCCATAGCCCAACACACGACTCTCGGTTGGATAGTCTCTGGTCTCGTCAACGAAGTGGCCTCTTCCTACCGCGCCTTGGCACATCAGTGTCAGACCAATGATGAGCTCCTTACTCTTGTGAGGAATTTCTGGCAGCAGGAGGAGATAGCTGCTGGACCACCGCTACTTTCAAAGGACGAGAAGGCATGCGAAGACTTCTACATCCAGACGCATTCTCGCTCCTCTGATGGTCGATACACGGTGAGGCTCCCGATCGTCGAGCCCCTTCCAGACCTCAAGGCTACTCAAAATTCTGCCTTGCGGGTTCTCGCGCATTGCGAAAAACGGTTTGCTCGTGATGCTCACTTACACCAGCTATACGTGGACTTCATGAAGCAATACGAAGCCTTAGGACACATGACTCTGGTACCAGAAGCAGAAGCAACAGGCACTCGAGTCAACTATCTGCCACACCACGGAGTGATGCGCGAGGCTAGCTCCACAACTAAACTACGCGTGGTCTTTAACGGCTCAGCTACAACGCCTTCGGGCGCCTCGCTTAACAAGTATCTTTTGGTGGGACAAAACTTACTACCTAATCTCGATCGGGTACTACAGCGCTGGCGCCGGCACCACTACGTCCTGGCTACGGATGTGGAAAAAATGTATCGCCAAATTTGGATCCACTCCGAAGACCGCGACCTACAAAGAATCTTATGGCGAGAACATCAGCACGAAAGAATACGAGAGTACCGCTTGAATACTGTCACGTACGGTTTAGCTAGTTCACCCTACCAAGCTGTACGTACAGTGAGACAACTCGCTAAAGAAGAAAGGGCACGGTTCCCCCTCGCAGCGGCCGCCTTGCTTGACGACTCTTACATGGACGATATTCTGACGGGAGCTGCAACGCTTGCTGCCACTAAGGACCTTCAGACTCAACTAACCAAACTATGCTTGGCGGGCGGGTTTCCCCTCCGCAAGCGGTCAGCCAACGACGAGTCCTTATTAAGGAACGTCCCGATGGAGCATCGCGCTCAGCAGGAGCCGCGCGGTTGGCGGCCTCACGAGTCGCACGGCACACTGGGCTTACAGTGGCACCCCAGTCTAGACAGTTTTTCTTATTCAACACGCTCAATCACTCTGGCCACGATCACGAAGAGATCAGTACTGTCCCTAACTGCACGGCTGTTCGACCCACTCGGCTGGTTGGCCCCGGTAGTAATCACTGCCAAAATAGCTTTCCAAGCCACTTGGCTTCAGGGTCTGGAGTGGGACGAGCCCTTGGAGGAACTCGCCGCCCGACAAAGGAGGGAGTATCATGCTGAACTTCCCCGGCTAGAAGATATACGGGTACCGCGCATAATCTTTCCGGAATCGCCGGGCGAAGGCTTGGAAATACACGGCTTTTCCGACGCCTCGGAGCGAGCCATCGCAGCCGTTGTCTATGTACGCGCCGAGAACCATGACGGCTCCTGGCAGGTGGCCTTGATAGCGGCTAAAACCAAAGTCGCCCCTCTCAAGTCAGTAGCATTACCTCGCCTGGAACTTAACGCTGCCACTCTACTCGCCAGGCTGGTCGCTCAAGTCGAGACCACTCTCGAATTGAGAGTCCCAAAGCACCTCTGGACGGACTCCATGGTCACTTTGGGCTGGATTAGAGGTCACCCGACGAGATGGAAACAATATATAGCTAACCGCGTTATAGAAATTCAAACCACCGTCCCTGATGCGCGGTGGCACCACATCCCGGGTCAGGACAACCCAGCCGACTGCGCTTCTCGGGGTATCCCCCCCCGGGGCCATTTTGGATCATCCACTCTGGTGGCACGGGCCGCCCTGGCTTCAACAGGACCTCAGTTTATGGCCGCCGCCCCCGGACAGGATGAGGGAGGATGAGCTACCAGAGGAGCGGCGCCGCGTCCTCACTGCAACGTGGCGCGCCCACCCTCCGGAGGAGCCTGCGGAGCTCCTAAGATTCTCCTCGCTGACGCGACTGCTGCGGGTAACAGCATGGGGACGTCGATGGCTGCGTCACGGAGCACGGAGGGCCTTGCCGCCGAAGGAGCTAACGGCGGAGGAGCTGGAGGAAGCCCGACGGTCTTGGAACCGGCAGGTTCAGAAAACGCACTTTTTCCAAAGAAATGGCGGCAGTTCGACAGACTGGTTCCGTCGAGCGCTCCAGCTGTCTAATTCGCCTTAGTCCTTTTCTAGATACCGATGGACTACTAAGGATGGGTGGGCGCTTAAAACACGCTGTCCTGCCATACGACGAGCGCCACCCTGTGATTTTGCCCAGTGAGTCTCACTTTACCAGCCTGGTCATCAGGGCATGCCATCAGCGTACATTACACGGGGGAGTTCAGCTGACGCTGGGAGTAGTTCGCCAGCGATACTGGATCCTACGCGGTCGCTCTCTCGTCAAACAGGCCATCTATCGCTGCAACACCTGTGCTCGATGGCGAGCGGCGACTCCTCAGCAACTCATGGGCTGGCTTCCCCGAGAGCGAGTAAGACCTGCCCGACCGTTCCTGCACACGGGCGTGGACTACGCCGGGCCCATCTGGTTGCGGACGACCAGGGGACTAGGTCACCGGGCCTACAAAGCTTTCTTCGCAGTATTCGTGTGCCTTGCTACACGAGCCGTATACTTGGAGGTCGTGTCTGACTACACGGCCGCCGCCTTCCTGGCAGCGCTGCGCCGATTCACTTCCCGTCGAGGATTGTGCCGCAGCCTCCACAGCGACTGCGGAACCAACTTTGTCGGAGCGGACGCTCAGCTGCGCGCCCTATTCTCTAGCAGCAGCTCTGAGGGCCAACGGATATCCAGTTACCTCGCGGGCGAAGGAATTAGGTGGCAATTCAACCCGCCTTCCGCTCCGCACTTCGGCGGAATCTGGGAGGCGGCAGTCAAATCGCTTAAGCACCATCTCAGGCGAGTCCTTGGCGACCATACTCTCACGTACGAAGAAATGAGCACCCTGCTCGCCCAAATCGAGGCGTGTCTAAATTCTCGCCCGCTACAACCGATTTCCGATGACCCCGACGACTTGACCGCACTAACGCCGGGACACTTTCTAGTAGGATCAGCACTCAATGCAATACCAGAACCTTCGCTGGAAGACATCTCCACCAACCGGCTATCACGCTGGCAATTGCTGCAGAGGATGCGCGATCATTTCTGGGGCCGTTGGGCCACCGAGTATCTTCAATCACTGGCCCATCTTCCCAAGTGGAGGACCATAGAGCCCAATCTTCAGCCCGGACAACTCTGCCTTATTCGGAGCGAGATCACGCCTCCAACAAAATGGCCGTTGGCACGCATCGTCCGAGTCCACCCTGGAGAGGACAATCGCGTTCGCGTGGTCACCGTCCGCACCGCGTCCGGGGAATTGACCCGACCAATTGCCAAACTAGTCTTGCTACCGATCGACCATGATGACGACCAGAACCGACCAAACGACCTCCAGAAGGAAGACCACCGCCAAACATCGGGACATTTCGTCAGGACGCCTGACGAGGCGGGCGGCATGTTCTAAGCGCAATGAGATAAGACGCGCTAGGGGCGGGGAGCGCCTGCACGCACGGCAACCCGGCCGCTCCCGCTCAGCATTCCAGAGCCGCGTAAACACGTCGCGCTCGCGAATGGTAGTATCTATTGACGCCACGGGGCGGCTGTTATTCTCGTATTTAATTCCTGACATCGACGCTTTATTAAGACGAGCTTGCGACGGAAGAGCATGAACCAGCTGCGGGCCTTTTTGGTACATGCCCACTCCACTCGTATAGTGTTGAGAGCAGCATTTTCCGCCTAGTGCGTCGAATTCGGATCCTCCGCTCTTGAGCGTCGAGAAGACTTCCTCAGCCACGCTGGAGAGGAAGAGTTTTGTGACGGTGGAGTCACACCCCCACTCGCGGCGAGCAATCTCCGCTCGTGCGCCAGGATCCAGAGCCAGGGACGGCTCCACCGAACAGCTTGGAAGCGGAGACTCGCATCGTCGACACCGATACAGACGGAACAGGAGGCCCATCCGACCCGCGCCTCCACTCTTGCTAAACTTAATAGCAGCCAGGAGAGCCGGGACTGAGAAACGGCAAGAACGGAGTACTCCTAACCAGCCTTGGAGACTAACACGCTGCGAAGTTCCCGAGGACGGGATATTGCGAACGAGACCGGCCAACCTCGTACCGAACGACCCGAGGAAGCATCGTCCGCTGATTGGAAGCGTTCCGGCCAAGACCATTTGGACCCAGACTGATCGAGGAGGAGTGACGAGGGGAACTCAGACCGAGTTTCCGTGGATACCGGAGTTTCTTCTGGAGAGCCCGGCGGACCGAGACGTTTCCCTCCGTGGCCCTCCTTTGACCCCGGGATCTAAGCTTGATTTAAATAATAACGTTAAAACCCGGCTTTCCTCCGTCGTTAAACAACTATTTTGAGATCTTTCAAAGCTCAGCGCCGTATGGCGCCCCTAAAATAAATCAAACAATAAATGTAGATAAGGAAATTAAATACAAAGTTGAATACTACTGAATACTGTACAAATTAGATCGCTCTGCCGCCTTACATCCTTGCCAAGAATCCTCTAGCGAACAAATGTAAAAGTCTCATTTGGATCGATTCCAAAAAGTATAATTATATTAACAAATAAAAATTATGAAATTTTAGAGGGGTTTATTCGTATATTAAATACAAATAAAAATAAAGTTTAACTTTCTTTCGCTGAGAAATAAATTTTTATTGTAAAATATTGTTATATATAAAATATTATTACAAATATGAAAGAAAATTATAAATAAAACGTAAAATAAAAAATAATGCTACGGCGCAAAATCGTGGCATTTTGTAAATAATGCTCTACTAATGATAGAAGTGCTTTAATTAGCAAAAACTATTAGAAATATAGTGAAGAAAAACAACATTTACTTACGCCGGTAAACACTAACGCCGTCAGCCATCTGGGTCGTTTAGGGCACAGACTTAATTTTGCGTCGTTGCTTGAACGGAAACCGGCGTCATCGCACTCACCGCGGCAGCGAAACCCCTCTACTGTCAACTTTTTTTAAGAGGGTATACCAAACACCGCCTTTTTCTCTCGACGAAGCAATGCAAAAAAGAAATTTTACTTGTGTTTTTAAAGACCCAGATGGCTGACGGAGGATTAAAAAAATGTTTTTGGTTTCAGGAATATATATTTTCTTTTTTTAAAAAAAGGTTGTTTAGGGATCTCACTACTTTGTGTAAATTTTTAAACATAATATTTATTACAAAAATGTTTTTAATTTTAAGAAGTTTCTATATTAGGACATTTTTTAATAGATAATAAGATTTACTTCTTCTTGACGACTGCTTCGTGCTAATTCAGCATTAATGTAAGACTTCAAGTGGGAACTAAAACAAACATTATTATGCGGAACCAAAATTTACATCTCATAATTAGAAAAAAAATAAACCAACAGAAGGCATAAACTGTTCAAACTAACAATAAGTAGTAAAACGTAATCAAACGCGTGAGAATGACGGATGTCAAATGTCAGGTGGTCGAGCTCCGTGCAGTGGCACTGCTACGTCCCCGTATCGCGGCGTCTTCTAACGCCGGAAAAATGTGAGCTGGAAATTTTTCCGTTTTTTAACGTAAAATTTGGCAATTTTAGATTTTGAGCTGAAATATCTCAGCATAGAAGACACATAGAGCGAAAGTAAAGACAGTTTTGTTATATAATATAAACCCAATAAATCAATTAAACCTACTCAGAAACGAATGGGTTCAGCAGCTATAGCTGAACGATAAATCTTGCCTGCACACAACTATATAGTTGGGTGGCATAAGTATAGCGCCCGTGCCTTGCTTCGCGTGTACACTTGGCGCGAGACACTACCGTATCCATAGACTTATATCTATATAAGTCTATGACCAACATAGATATAAGTATGACCTTATCTCTTAATAGAAAAGTTGGTAAATATGCATAAAAGGTCACACATCACCGATTTTATCGCCATTAAATATGTTGTAGGTGAGGTCTTTCTGAGTAATAATTCTACGCAAGAAAAAAGATGGGAACGGCATTGGTTTAGAAGATGCAACAAATTGACGTTAAAGTTTGTCGTATACTATGGCTACATTCCAATATTTACTGTCAGTAACTGTCAGTACTAAAAATCTATAGTATACGTGACGTAAAATATAGAAAAATATTGATTTTTAGTACTGACAGTAAATATCGTGTTGTGAGCGCACAACGCTGTAATTATTAATTATATAACCTATAAGTAATCCGACCCTGGCAACTGAACTCGAATACGAAATCCGCCGAAAAACCTGACGATTGCATCGGACGACGATCATCCGATGCAAACCGACACCGGAACCCAGAGCGTTCAACTCCAGGTTTACCGAAAGCGCTGATGCGAAGGTCAGCGCAGAGCGTTGACGACGAGAAGTCAACGCTAACTCGGGAGCCCCCGAGTTAGCAACAGAACGTCGGTCCGATATTATAAATACCGCCGATTCGGAAGATCGAGGGGGCAGTCAGTCATAAGAAATCTTAACAAACGTGTGGTCACCTTAATAATCATTGTACTTAGAATATTCTCGGGAATCAAGGGAATAAATTGGTCAAGAATTATAACGAATCTTGAATTGTATCTTGAAAAGAGAAATATATATGTTTATTTCGCCACGAACATTCCGACATTAAGTGCATCACTCCTCCAACCCGGAATTCCCGAATCCTGTGCCGGCCCTGAGCACCAACTCCCGGTTACGGCACAACAAACTGGTGGCAGCGGTGGGGTTCCGTCACCTTGGAGGAGAGGCCAGATCGAGAGTGTTCGCCTGCAAAAGAGCGGATCGTGAGAAAGCGGTGAAGCAACCCCAAGAGGAACAAACGAATCCAGATCCAGAGCGAAGGAAGCACCCGGTAGCAGCCCACGAGCGTTATCAACGACACCGGAGAAGGCGCCGACCTACCACAACGGTGACTCGCCAGCCAAGCAGTCAGGCAACGAAGCAGCGGTCAACGACCAACGCAGCGACAAGCAACATGCGACTACTAATGTAAGCCGAAATTGAAACATTGTAAAGCGTATTGTAAAGCGTTATAAAGCGATATATGTCAAAGGACAGAAACACGTCCCGCCGAGCGAAATCGAGCTTATATTACGGTAGATGTCGGACGGTGAAACGCGAGATAGCCCCGCCCGCAATCCGTCGTGGTTACATAGAGCCGAAAGTGCGCCAGCGCGCCGAACACCTAGAGTCAGCCCTATAGGCCCCGTACGAATCGTAGAGGAAGCCGTTCGCGACATTGCAGAAAACGTCCGACGTAGCTTAGAATACTCGGATGAAGATTCGCCGGTATTAGAATTACACCCGAACGTCGTACTAGAGCGCGAATTTGCTTTCCTAGACGATAGTCTTTTACCTAGAAATAATAACGGTCCCCGAGATAACCCCAATAACGAAAACAATAATATTAACGAGAACAATAACGCGAATAATAACGAGGACGAAAGTGACGTACTCAGACTGCACCCGACAATAAGTGACGCACGTTCAGATACATCGGCCAATACACAGAGCAATAATTCCGGAAGAGGAGAGTTCTCTCTAACGTCCTACGACAGTAGCGTATTCGATCCGGAAGAAGAAGATTATATTCCTGCGGCCGGAAAAATGAGTCAGCAAAGAAGAGCGGCTCAAGCGAATGTACCCCGCGAGGACGCAAACGAAATGCCGGTCACGCCCGAGCAAGTAGACGCGGAAATAAACCGTTTAAGGTCAGTGAACCAACGGACACCCGCAAATAATCCACGTCGAGCTTCGGAACCTGCGCGAGAATGCCCAGACATGCAGGATTCCGTACTTGGTGAACTATTAGAAGAAATCCGGTCAATGCAGGATCGTATGAGGAGATTAAAGACCGCGAATTACGAACGCGACGACCACAGAGTCCAACGCGCTTCTAGTAATGGTCCATTCGACATAACTTACGGACGAACGTTGGAAGACGTCAGAAACCAACACGATCCCGTGAATGCGTACATTAAATTGAAAGAAGCCCGCGATATGATTCCGGAAATCGACGGAACTTCGCGCAGTCAGGTACAAAAATTTCTAAACGCAAGCACCTATGCGATGAGCGAAATTAATCCCGCAGAGGAAAAGTCATTACTAAAAGCTATACTTTGCACAAAATTAACGGGAAATGCAATGTACGATTTCCAGACGCGCGACATACGTTCGTATGTTCAATTGAAGCAGGAAATAGAAATGTGCTATTCAGCAAAGCGAAGCACCACGCATATTCAGCGAGAATTTAATATGCTCCGGCAAAAGCCAGGCGAAAGCGCGAGAGAATACGGACTCCGCGTAGATAAATTATCTATGGAATTTTATCAATCAATGATCGAAGGCCGTGAACATTCTTCCGAACAAAGAAAAGCGATATTAGATACAATACAGGAGCTAGCGCTAGAAAATTTCCAGCTAGGACTCCGCGATGACATTCAAACTATCGTGCGATCACGAAATTACGCTAACCTCACAGCGGCAATTTTGGGCGCCACGTCAGAGGAGAATTTAAAGGGACCTCCTCAGCGCTCGACATATAATACCGACCGAAGCGAAAACGGTCAGGAGCAAACCCGACAAACTCGAAGCGTCGGAGTAAAGTGCCATAAATGCGGAAAGCTAGGCCATATTGGACAAGAATGCCATACGAGCCGATATGCAAACAGATATTCTCTCCCGAGAGCAGAAAAGCCCAGCGGAATAAATACCGTAGAAAAATATTGTAATTACTGCAAAGAGGTAGGGCATAAACGGGAAGAATGTTGGCTGTTAAATGGCCGACCCGAAAAGGAAAGGGCGCGCCAATCTAAAACTGATGGAAATAAAAAACCACAGGTAAATGCAGCAGCGAGAGCAAGAAAGCATACGTCAGACAAGGACGACGAGATATCGTATAGCAGCAGCAGCAGCAGCAGTGGTAGCGGTGAAGAAGAAGAGAGACCGAGAAAGCATAAGGCGCGAGCCGTGAGCGAGTATCAAATTACTCAAGTGACCAGTAAGGCTAATAAAAATTATAATCTCGACCTAGTAACACTCCCGATGAAAGAAGCCAAAACGGGAAAAATAAATTTTTTACTCGATTCCGGAGCATCACTAACCTTTATCAAAATAGGAAATTTGAAAGGCAATACACAAATGCGTGAAAAGAAACTCGCACTGACAGGGATAACAGGACACCAGCTGTACACCCTTGGAAAAATAAAAGCCACAATAAAATTGGGAAAGCAAGTCATACGCCACACAATGTACGTGGTAAACGACGACTTCCCGATGGAATATGAGGGAATACTAGGAATCGATTTCATCAAAAAGCACCGAGCTGACTGTCTCCATGGGAAAAATGTATTGAGAATCGGCGGAGTAAATCTTAAGCTCCGACCATATAAAAAGGTAATATTACCGCCCCGCAGTAAAACAATCGTACGAACGATAGCTGCAGATCATAATAGAATAGGTATTGTAAAACGTGTAAAACCTATTCCTGAAGTCTTTATCGGAAGTTGCATGATAAAACCCATAGATTCCACTTCTGATAAGCAAATTAAACATCACCGAGAAGTCAGTAGAGATGGTTACACCGCATGTAGAGATGGTTACACCGCATGTCACGACTGACGTACGCACATTACACGCGACTGAAGAACGCGAGTCAATTCAAGAACGGCGAGAAAAATCACGTAAAAAACGCATGAAACATTTAAATAATAAGGAAAGAAAGGCGTTAGAGCAGATATGCGACGATTTTTGCGATGTATCTCACTTACAATTAGAAAACGATAAGCTAACACGCACCACGGCGGTGAAACATGAGATCACGACGCGAGCTGATAGCGCGCTGGCGAACGTCCTCCTACCCGAGAAGCATAAAGAAAAAGTAAATCGACAGATTGAGATAATGCTAAAAGATGGAATCGTTCGCCATAATACGAGTCAGTGGAATTTGCCAATATTAGTGGTTCCTAAAAAACCTGATGCCTCGGGAAAACAAAAATTACGAATTGTTAGAGATTTTCGAAAGCCCAACGACGGCAACGACCTTACAATAGGAGACTCGTTCCCATTGCCGAATACTACCGACATATATAATAAATTAAAAACATTTATTGAAGAATAAAAGCAAAGAAAAAACCAACTAAAAATGCCACAGTAGGTCATATGGAGAAATTGGAGCAAACGTTTTCAATGAAAATTTACTGACTAACGTCACAAGGAAACTGCAAGAACAATTCATATACCGTGAAGAAATAGACGAACAAGTACTAATGATCACTACCATCCTATCTGACCTTACGAAAGACATTGACGATAGGTATTACAGACTACTTGACATATACGAAAAATAACATGTTACACGCGTACTCCCAATAAAAAATATAATTATATAATATTAAAAGAAAGCAATTTAAATAAATGTACGCAAGAAAATACTAAATTTATATGCGATCAAAATTTTTCTTTGTATTTTATAACAGCGAATGCACCAAGCGAGGTGCAACTTTTTGTAAAAACACCTAGATACATAGAAAACCGTAAACAACGTCACATTCTCTCGAATGTAACATTTTGGATAACATTAACCGAACCTCAAACATGGTTATATTCCACTCTAAAAATGTCAGAAATAATAATTCAATGTAATGAACTTCCAGAAAATAAAATTAAAATAGAAAAAACCGAAAAATAACATTGCGCAATAATTGTAAATTAACGACACCAGATATAACTTTAGAAACAAAAAACCATATTGATACTAAATATGTACAAATGTATTTACCAGAATTCAACGTAACTAATACCATAGAAAAGAGTATAATTATAAACAACAAATTAGAGTCCGAAAGAGAAATAAACTTAGAACCGGTAATCGGAGATCCGTCGGAATTAATAAAATTAAGTTTAAGTCTAGATGAAATAAAAAAAAAAAGTGGAAAATAACAAACCAAGCATTTTTACAAACAAGAACATTGTATATCCCGTAGGTTCGGCGACCATAACTGTAATCATAGTAAGCACTATAGTTGTAATCATTTACATAATAAAAAGAAAAAGAAACCATTAAGGATTTAAAGAGTGAAACCATAGCGTACAGATTAGAAATAAGAAAATTTAGACTGTAACCTCTCAGGAAAAAGAAATACACGCGAAAATAATAACGAAAAACTTCGTATTCCTCAATTTTTCTTTTTCCGCGGGGGAAGGGATGTTGTGAGCGCACAACGCTATAATTATTAATTATATAACCTATAAGTAATCCGACCCTGGCAACTGAACTCGAATACGAAATCCGCCGAAAAACCTGACGATTGCATCGGACGACGATCATCCGATGCAAACCGACACCGGAACCCAGAGCGTTCAACTCCAGGTTTACCGAAAGCGCTGATGCGAAGGTCAGCGCAGAGCATTGACGACGAGAAGTCAACGCTAACTCGGGAGCCCCCGAGTTAGCAACAGAACGTCGGTCCGATATTATAAATACCGCCGATTCGGAAGATCGAGGGGGCAGTCAGTCATAAGAAATCTTAACGAACGTGTGGTCACCTTAATAATCATTGTACTTAGAATATTCTCGGGAATCAAGGGAATAAATTGGTCAAGAATTATAACGAATCTTGAATTGTATCTTGAAAAGAGAAATATATATGTTTATTTCGCCACGAACATTCCGACATTAAGTGCATCACTCCTCCAACCCGGAATTCCCGAATCCTGTGCCGGCCCTGAGCACCAACTCCCAGTTACGGCACAACAATCGGAGTGCAGCCTATATAATAATCTGTTATTTTTTCAACGCTTTTCACGTTTTTCCACGCTTTGCGTTGAAAATACATATGTAAGCGGGGGAAGGGGTCCGTCCCGCCCCTTGCACTTCCGCCCCTGCAGCGATATCATTGCAAAGATCCCTGCAAAGATATCATTTCTTTTTTTTTTTTAATAAATATATTACTTCGATTTTTTCAAGGTAAAGATATTACTTCGATTTTTTCGAGGTACAAAGATAACTACTTCGATTTTTTCAAGGTACACCACGCGTGCTTGGCGTCTTTTTTTTACCTTTTTGTAAAAGGTAATTTTGTACGGATATCACCTCTTTTTGTTATAGATACATCAAACGCCATAATGTCTATCGACATCGATTTTTTTAACAGCACGAAAATACAATACTAAAGTATTCTAACTTTTTAAGTAATTTATTAAAAACTAATTACCATGTAATTTTCACCGACTATCCAATGATCGATAATAATTGATTGTGATCGTCGTGACAGTTATCGTAACCTCATCGATGAGTTGCAACTTGAACTCTGACGATAACGACACTTGTTCTAGCGTTACAACTGTATCCTAATCTGTCAGCCTTCTCGACGTGCGAAGAAAAGTGCAGTGTTTATAGATACATTCACGAAACTTGCGGCTCGAATCGCCTACACATTTGTAACTTTTCGATTTGTTAAATAAGCATTCAGCATAACGAAATAAAAACAGCAAGAATGTTCAGAATGATGAAAAACGTATTATGCAATTTTAAGAATATGTAAATAACCATAGATAATAGAGGCTAATGAAAGCAATTGTTTCATTAGTTCAATGGAAATATCGAGTTATAGAATAAAAGTAAATTTCGGGAGTCAAAAAGGGAGGCAAAAGGGGAGACAAAGAACTTCAACGTTATACGTCCTAAATACGATAATGCCACTGCAGCCACAATTTTCCCGCTCTTTTATTTTGGAATTAAGGGGTCTACGATATTGTCTTGCCGCCCAATTTATCACACAGTGACATTCGTGCGGAATGTGGAAAATTTGTGTGTATATGTGATCAGCAAAACATTATAAAAAATCGATACTTATCATATTAATTCTTCTATCTTTAATTTTCTAATCGTGATACAATAAACTTTGTAAAATAAAAGTTTAAATTCTTCTTATCTAATATCGTCTTGAAAATATTTATATAATTACATAAATAATAAATTTTAATAGACTAATAAAAGTTTTTCTAAAATTATCGCACAGTTTTCTTAAATTTATTTTTTTATAAATAAACAACAGACTTTCTAAATTTATAAAAGTATTCTGAGTCGATACTATTAATTACTTGAGATATTTCACTTCACAATATTCGGTGATTTCTTAGACGCTTAGACGCGATCGCGTACGCAAATGTAACGCGATAAGAGCGAAGAGAAAAACAGCACGGCGGATCGTCGTCTTAATTGGTATATTATGGCGTTTGATGTAATAGCTGCAAAAAAGAAAAAAGTTTAAAAGATAATTCGGACAGTGAAGATTTAGACGACCCTAATATTATTGTCTGTTAAAAGATGCTTAAATAACTCATTAGACTTAAGCGTAATATTATTTTATTTTTTAATTTTATTTTATCAAAAATTTTTTCCTCTGTTTTATTTTATTAATAAATATTTTATTAGAAAAAAAGTAAAAGCAATTAAGTAAAACACGCAAGATTACTTATCAAATTCATGAAATAAGAGAACAGCTGTTTTTATTTATGACGATAATGATTTATTTCGTTAGATTTCATTTTTTTTTTTCAGTTTAATAATTCACCAAAATGTAACTAAATTTAATAAAATATATTTTTTTTTAAATTACAATTTTTCACAGGTGTTCCAAGGTACAGCAAGGCTGCTGTACCTTGAAACAAAATTACCAATTGTAAAAAATTTCTGTAGTACTTTCTTACCAGATGGTAATAAAAATTTGAATCCTTTTTTATTGGAAGATATATACATATATGTACTTTAATAATATATTTTTTTCAAAATTTTTAAATTAAAACTGTGGCTCAGAAAAATAAATAACTTAAAAGTATTTCAAGGTACAGCACCTTCCCCTACTAATATTTTAAATAAGTATAAATATATAACAGAACAGAGGAAATAAAAGAGACACAACGGGTCTTGAAAAAAAAATTGCACAAATCAAACGTATTGTTACATATTTTAAGCAAAATACCATTGTATCAGATACACTGTTAGATTAGAGCAGCGAAAGCATAAGAAGAGTGAAGGTATACTGTATTTTACACAAGATATTTCCATTAGATAAAATTCTGCTCTCGAAATTGTTCAACAAATTTAAAAGATCGCGTATCTACCCGAGCGCGCGCTCGCGCCCCGCTTGCGCCCCGCGTGTCGCACGCTCCGCGTTATGCGTGACGAGCCAGGCCGAGCCGGCCCGATCCGTCGTCGTAAACAACGTTCGGGCCGATAGAAGATGATGCGAGTACCCGAGATTTTTAGATCTCGATAACCAGTGAACGGATCAAGTTCTAACTAGGCTTATCGTAAAGCTTGGACCAAATTTATATAAGAAGTGTTTTTATTTTTCCGGCTACGTGCCCTACGAGCGGAGATATTAAGATATGTTATATGTCCGACGACGACGTGGACGTTTCTTAAATGAAAATTTTCAGGATCGGAATTTGCATCGTAATATCTCCGCTCGTAGGGCGCGTAGCGAAAAAATAAAAACACTTATATAAATTTGGTCCCAGCTATCCATTAAGCCTAGTTAGAACTCGATCCGTTCGCTGGTTATCGAGATCTAAAAATCTCGGGTACTCGCAACTCGTCGCGTAGCGTATATAAACATGCAATATTAATTTGTACGTACCAATTCGACAGTATTATCAGATGGATAATAATCACCTCACATGTGATCGATTGATCGAACTAAGGAAAATAAAAGTGACACGAAACAGTGGCGCCGCGGCGCACCGTGGCGAGAATATGAAAGTAACGCTACCCCCACCACCACGGCGCGCCGCGCGCCGTGGCGAGGATGTGAAAGTCACGATCTGGGACGACGATAACGTTTCTTAATTGAAAATTTCATACTTTATCCTATGCATCGTAATATCTCCGCTCGTAGGGCACGTAGCGGAAAAATAAAAACACTTTTTTCATATAAATTTGGTCCAAGCTTTACGATAAGCCTAGTTAGAACTTGATCCATTCACTGGTTATCGAGATCTAAAAATCTCGGGTACTCGCAACTCGTCGCGTCGCGTATATAGAGCCACGGCTGTCTCGCTCCGCGCGTACTTGGCGCGAAACACTACCGTGTCTCTTGATATCTATGTTAATATATCTAACTATAAACACACTTTTCTTCGCGCGTTGAGAAGGCTGACATGTTAGGTTATACTGTTGTAACGCTAGACAAGTGTCACAATCTTCCGAGTTCAAGTTGAGTCAACTCATATAATGAGGTTACGATAGCTGTCGAGCGTTACGATCGTCGGAAGGAGCTTATTAATCATGTCACTGCACATAAACATGCTGTCTCTTCCGGAGACGCTCGAGACTGGCTATCTCGCTCTCTCTCGCGAACGCAATTTATTTATAAGCCCAAAGGATTGTGCGAATCAATCCTCCCTGCGGTGTCAATATAAATACGTTATAACCTCACTCACTTTGACGCGTGTGATGATGATGACTCGATCGATCTCTCTCGCGAACGCGATTTATTTAAAGGAAATCTATTTTACAGACAGTGAAGACATGTGCACCGCTGGCGATACTTCGCTGCTCTAATGGAAAATTGCGCCGCATAACGTCAAGAAAGTGAAAGTTACACGAGCAACAGCGCCTCAGCGCACCGTGGAGTAGCAACCGTACAACGTGGACGTATCTTAATGTAAAATTTTCAGTCTGGACTTTTTAATGGCAATATATGTTTTCGTAGGGCACGTAGGGGAAAAATAAAAATACTTTCATTATAGAAATTTGGTCCAAGCTTTCCATTGAGCCTAGTTAGAACTTGATCCGTTCACTAGTTATCGAGATTTCAAAATCTCGAGTACTCTCAACTCGTCGCGTCGCGTATATGGAGCCACGGCGGTCTCGCTCCGCGCGTACTTGGCGCGAGACACTACCGTGTCTCTTGATTATAACATTAATCCGGTATGTAGCATGGTATTTATTAGGTTGACAGATGATGATTTCAAAAGGATATAGGTTATGATAGACGAACTTACCTGTTTTATATAATTTGCTTCTTTCTTCAGCATAGTATTTTCGAGTTCTTTTTTTCAGATTCTCCCAGCAATTTTTTAATGTTACTGCATTACGAAATATATATGATTCGCTATTAAATTGTTTACAAATCTCGTCCCAAAACTTTATTTTTTTTCTTTGGCGAATACTGCGTCAGTCTTTTAATTCTCTACTACATCTTTATATTTTGTTACTAATTCAATTAATAAGTATTTCTTATTATTTGAATTTCTAAACATACCTTGTCCAAGTTTAAAAAGAAATAACTTGTAAAGTACAGCAGGTAGAAGAATGATCGTGGTCTCATTTTGTTCCTCTCGAAAAATAGTATAAGGATCATAAGCCCCGATCCTTAATCTCACACCGTCCCTGAGATAGAAATGTTCAAAAATTTGTCGTGTATTTTTGTTAACGAATAACTCGTACAGTACAGCAGCTAGAAGAATGATCGTGGTCTCCTTTTGTTCCTCTCGACAAATGCTATAAGTAACGTAAGCCCCGATCCTTGATCTCTCACCGTCCCAGAGCTACAAATTTTAAAAGATGCCTTGTCAAAATTTGATAACGAATAACTCGTAAAGTACAAGAGATAGACGAATGATCGTGGTGTCATTTTGTTCGTCTCGAAAAATGCTATGAGGACCATAGGCCCCGATCCTTGATCTCTCACCGTCTCCGAGATACGAATTGTCAAACATACTTTGGCAAAATTTATCAAAGTCCCACGGGCGCAAAGGCTCCCTATTTCGCCTGTTTGTACCTCCCTCCCCCCTCCCCCTTCTTGCCCCCCAGGAGATAGAATAATTTTCTAAAAATATGTTCCATATGTGACAATTGTGATTTTCAAAAAATGCAAACTCTTTTAGAGGGGTTGTCATATCTTCTAGTATTAAAATCTCACCTCGCGTGTTCCTCAACGTTTCGAAATTCTTGCGTATGATATTAATCTTGCAATATCACGAGTTGAAATGTAATATCTAAACTTATTGTACCTCCTCGCGATGAAAAAGTGTCCATTTCGCGAGCTGTACTAGCGTGTCTCTCAGCGTTTGAAATGTAACGTGCATTTTTAACGGTTTTATGTTACTTGCATTTTCACTGCTAATTCAAGTCTGCTCGGAGCGACTCTTTGGAAACTGTCGACCACTGCAACTCCACACAGAGACGGGCTAATTCTGATGACTTTCGGCAATATCAAACACGTGTCGGAAAGTAATTCACGAATTGAAATACGAAATCGTTAATTAGTTTCGGACATGGATTGGCTATTAGCGTTATAAACTCCTCCTTGTACATGGAATGGTCAACGCTGTGCGCAAACAACTGCATCGCCTACACGGTGACAGCAGATATTACGTTTGTCCGAAAACGTGTATTTTTCCCCAATGTTGTTTGCATATTGAAAAGAAAAAAAAAACTTATGAATACTTGTGGCCGCTCTTAGTTGTGCGCGTTCCGAGGAACGCGCACCTAAGCCCCGCCACCGCGACAAGGTGGCGGCCACATCGGCGGGGGGGAGAGGAGAGGATAGGAACAAAAGGATAAGGATGAATGGAAAGGAATAAGGAGTGTGATAAAAAAAAACAAAAAAGGCGCACATTTCAGGGCGTGTTGACAGAAAAATTAAACCCTTGTGCCCCTGCGCCTAAGGGGCAAAAAAAAAATAAAAGTTAAACGCCATGTACCTGAAATAAAAAATAACATGTTTGTTACATTACATAAAATACAGATACAGAAATATAACGATACAAAATATTTGATATACTTACCGCGGCCGTTTGCGTAACGCACAACTACTGGACCACGATGACCTCGCCGACTATCTGCACGTCGTCGTCGTCGTCGCCGTCGCCGTCGTCGTCGCCGTCGCCGTCGTCGTCGTCGTCGTCGTCACTTAACATGATTACGTCATCAGGTTCGTCGCCGTGTTCGTCCTCGTCTTCGTCATCGTCTTGGAGGTACCTCCTCGGTCTCCGGTCCTCAGGTCCGTACTCGCCGTCGTTATAATGATCGGCGAGGTCCTCCTGTGCGGCCGCCGCCGCCGCCGCCGCCGCCGCCCTAGCGTCGTCTTTGGCCTCCTGCCTCATCTGGGCGAGAATCCTTTCCTCACCCACAATTCTCCACTGCCAGTGGGGCTGCTATCCGTTTCGGGCACATCCGGCCGGTGTTGCTCGCTCAGATCCCGCAAGAGGTCTGGCCTGGGGATGTGGTTTGTTGCACGCCCAAACCACCTTGTGGACCACTCATAGCCCGGACAATTTTTGCCCCTGCCGCACTCGTCCGGATCGCACTGTACGCGCAAGCGTGGCGATGGCGCGTCCTCCGGGATTGGGCGGCGATTTTGATAAAAAAATGTAGCGAAGCAACGGACAGCCACAGCACCCGCCGCTCCACCACCCGCTCTAGCTACAAGACCGTGCACGCTGGACTCAAGTGTGTTCCAGTGGTGCAACTGGCGCAGGTCATGTAGAATGCTACACTCTGGTCGTGGTGTAACGTACGGAATCATGAATGGGGGAGGATTATTGCCCTGATCGGCCATCGTCCTGAAAACAAAACACATTTGTGAACGGTCTGCGTTATCGATATATAAAAGAGCTCTCTTGTATTTCTGTCGTGTTACACAAGTTGACAATATAGACCGAAATTGTGAAATGTTTCATGAACAGAAGCGCTCTATCGAGCGCTCTCACAATACCAAGTTGAAATAATATCTAAACTTACCGTACCTCCTCGCGGAGAATAAAGACTGTGAATTTCGCGTGTGTCAGCGTGATTAAAGTGTCGCGTACAATATTAAAAACTTGCAATAACAAATCGAAATAATATGTAAACTTAACGTTCCCCGCGGAGAATAAAGACAAAAAATGTCGCGTGTCTTAGCGTTACAGGTCTCGCGTATAATATTACACTTGCAATACCGAGTCTAAATAACATGTAAACTTACCTCCTCGCTGAGAATAACTCGTGTCGATTTTGCGCCCTCCAGTCTCGCGTATAATATTAAGCTTAAGCCTTGTGCACAATGCTACGCAACAGGCAATAGGACTTGAAGTCTCTCTGTTAAGGAGATTTGTATCTCGCGCCCGTTTGCGTAGATGGGAATACGGTGACACGGATGTTCACCGATAGAGGTAAGGCGATACGGTGACGATACCGTGGGGCAGAGACCGCGCTCTCGCGGGGCTCTTGGATCGCGACCGTCAACGCGATAACACGTACCGCGTACGGTAACTCAATTGTATCGCGCATATAGTGAAATATATACATTATATACTTACGCAGTGGAGTCGTTTATGCGAACCTTACACACCCGCAGAAGTAAAGGACTTAACAAGTGGCGACGAGGACGGTTCGAATTACGCTTCGATAATTTATCGGGCGTGGAGCAGTACTACGAGCTGCGTCGGATCCAAGAGTGCCACGTGGCGGACCGAGTAAGACATACAGGGGGATAAGTAGAGAAGTAGTGCGAGGGAAACCGTAATGCCAGGGGACGGAACTTCCGGAGCAACCACGGTTACGCGGACTTTGGCCGCAACCGCGACAGCGGTGCCAAGCTCGCTCACGATCGAGGCATTCGATGCCGAGAAGACCACGTGGCGGAGATGGCTCCAAAGGCTACGGGGGGCCTTCATGATCTTCAAGATACACGGTGATGACAGAGTACCGTATCTGTTACATTACGTGGGAGCAGCAGCGTTCGACATTCTGTGTGATCGACTGGACCCTGAGGACCCCTTTTCGCAGACATTCGAAAGGCTTACGGATACATTAGAAGCATTTTACGATCCCCCGCCGTTGGAAATAGCAGAGAACTTCCGGTTCCACCAACGGCGTCAGGAGAGCGGGGAAAGTGTGCAGCTGTTCGCCGCTGCACTGCACAGATTGAGCATACACTGTAATTTCGGCGATTACCTAAAAACTGCTCTCCGGAATCAGCTGGTGTTCGGCCTAGCCAGCAAGAAGGTACAGACGCGCTTACTAGAAAAAAAGGATCTCACATACGAGGAGGCTTTGAAGATAGCAACGACAATGGAACTTTCGGAGAGAGGCTCGGCGTCGCTCCAGGTATCCCTTGCAGCCGGAGGCAGCATCGCGAACGAAGCTGTCAGAATCGGCGACCGGAGGAGACGACGGTAGGGCCGACCTGACGGACTGGGCGCAAGCAGCGTCCAAACACCGCGGGTGAGCGAGCGCGCTCACACATGCATCCGCAATTTTCCCGCCTTAGATAGCGTAAATTATAATAATTTATTTTGTTTGTTTATCACCACGAGTGATTTAGAAGTGCCCGTTGGCACGTTGATATATTTATGTTTTTGTTTCACTAAGGCGGGGATAAAATTATGTTTTTGCGTGTTATTAAAAGCCACTCATGGCGATTAAAGTATATTTAAGTTTCCTTTTCATTTCCTATGATTTTCCGTCACGTATGTAAATTGATACGATCCGAGTGTTGATAGAAGTTACTCCGACGACTCGATGCGTTGTGAGATAAGGGGACAACCCCATGATTCAATGTTAGCGCGCGTTAGCGTGAACTTTTACACGCGTCCGAGCGTGTTGCAACAGAGCAGATGCATGGTGCCGGAAAGTCACGTCATATGACATGTATCGCGGTGAGGCGACTCATGAGCGTCATTAGGACGACGGCGAACATAGCAATTGCGATTACAATCGAGTTTGAGGCTTGTGCCGGGATATCATGGCGCATGCATAATTCGAGAAAACTAACGTCATCGACGTGTTACTAAGATGCCAATTAAGGCATAATTAACGATTAATTATAATTTCGAACCACGTGCCGGAAAATCTTAGCGCACGCCTTGTATGACTAAATGGCCATCGGGAATGGTCTGCGGAGGTCCTAAATAGCATAACTAGCGACTTTCGCCCTGATCCGACCTGGGTGCCGGAAACACCCACTACGGACACCTTCCCCTGGAACAACCGTGTGCGCACATCTCTACGGGTCACCAGGAGTGCAGGGCACCGACTCCCGTCGACCTCCGACGATTGTGCCGGAAGTTCGACTCCAGGACCATCTACGGGGAACGGACCACCAGGGATGCCTTTTCGAGCCCATTGCGAGTCCCAATAACGTAATCCCGTAGCGCTCCGTCGATTGTGCCCGAAAGTCATAGCAAACCGTTATGATGTTAATAAAAATTATATCGAGGGGCATAATTAGGTGCCGAGTAACGCTAATATCGCGATCCCGTTTCGATCTAATCAATGTGCCCGAAAAACCCTGGTACACATGTATAATGTTAATAAAATTATTGCCAAGGTCATTGGAAAACGTCAAATAACGCTAATATCGCGATCCCGCTTTGATCCGTTCGGTGTGCCCGAAAAAACCTGGCACACGAGTGCAACGTTAATAAAATCATCCCGAGGGGCATTAAGAGCTGCCAAATAACGTTAACATCGAAGTCCCGTCCGAATCCGATGTATATATTCGGAGTTCCCAGCACATGCGACTCCACCTGTAAAACATCAGTTTTGGCATATCCGGGGAGTAGCCATCATCGGGTTAGGCAAAGGCGAGCGAGATCTGTCGTATTTTGTAATGAAATATACGCCAAGACGTATATCTCTGAAAACGAGATTTTGTATGGCTTATTGAAAACACTAATATTTCTAGTATGAACCACGATCAAGTCAAAATAATGAAATTATCATATTTTAAAAGTCAAAAAACATGACGAAAAATTGGCTTTTATGCATGTGTTTTCTTTAAACCTCCACCATTTTTTTATTTTCAAACAGAAATTATTTCTGGAGGTTCATACTATAGCGACACTCATACTAATCAAGAATCTTTTTTGTTTTTTTGTTTCAGATGATTCTACAAGCAGTTACAATGCCCGCAGTGGACCAACCTTTTTTTTTTACTTGTTTGCATTTTTGTATTTTCAATTAAATAAACTTGACTAAAAATTCTACAAAAAATATGTTTTGTTGTTTAAAGCATGCGTAATAAGTACAAAAAACATTCATTCAATTATCTGCATTAGTATTGCCAAAAAAAATTCATAAAAATAGCGAATTTTTTGAGCGTTCAAAGTGAGACGACCCCTTAAACGATACTTTATACATATAAAATGTACGATTTATATTACACAATAAATCATCAGCATTTTACTATATTTCTATAATAATTCTGTTGTGTTAGAATAAGCTTTTATGATATTTGTGATGGCCTTATGAACAAAGATATAAAAGTTAAATGAAACAAATTTATGTGTTGCCAGTCCGCCTAAATTAGAAAAGATATGTACAGAATGACTTCAAAAATAAATATTTTTTTTCGAAAACTAATTTTACCATTATTTGTTCCCTTCTAAACTAATTTTACCATTATTTTTCCCCTTCTAAACCATAGAACTTTTGTCTGAAACGTTTCTTTTGTACGTCAAGTTTAAGATATATACAACTGTTTCCATTAAAATAGGTAACCCTATATAACATAATGTAGATTGTTAAACTTTTTGCTTCAATAACTTTTCGCTTAACATTATTATAAATAACAGAATCATCAAATGATTAAATAAGATTATACCAAGCAATAACTAATGTACAAAACATTTCCCACTTTCTGCTACGATTGTTATAAATATTAATTACAGAAACTAAATATTTATAAAAATTACATTATATTCGTTAACGTGTCCAGGGATGTCAGATTTTAAAGCCGGGAGTCACTCGAGGGTCGGCTGGTGGGGGACGTGCGCACGCAAGAGAAAGCACGTACCTGCGAACACAAGTACATGCTTTCTTTTGCGTGTGTGTCCCCCACTAGCCGACTCTCGAGTAACTCCCGGCCTAAATCTGACACCCCTGCTCGTGTCTCGCGAGCCGTCGGCTGAGAGCGAAAATTTTTCTGTTTCAAACTACGAGACATAATTCTAAGTTATATAATACTTACATATAAACATATTCACAATATATAGATATACACATATATAAATTCGCATACATGTCATTGCATTACTTTAGTTACAGGAAGAATTTATTTTTTCTTGCTCGTGTCTCGCGAGCCGTCGGTTGAGAGCGAAAATTTTTTTGTTTCAAACTACCAGATATAATTCTAAGTTATATAATACTTACATATAGACATATTCACAATATGTAGATATATACATATATAAATGCGCATACATGTCATTGCATTACTTTAGTTACAGGAAGAATTTATTTTTTCTCGCTGTATTAATGATAAATAAATTATTATCGGTCCATATTTATCACATTAAACATATCTCACGTGTTATCTCTTTCATTATCTACTGGAGCTACCAGTTTTGTCTTAATTATCTACAGAAACGTCCTCATTCTTAGGGGTAAAGGATTTATTAAAATAACATTCTTCTTTGATGGCATTTGTTGAACACTGCCATATATCGTTTCTTACAGCATCTTCTATGGCTCTTTGAATCTTATCCTAAATCAACTGATGCTCTAGGTAATATTTTAATCACGAGATTCATCATTATCTTTAAAGGCGCGGGGATTTGATCCTCCAGTACAGTTTTCATGTCGTACAGATTAACCACACCTTGCGTGCTGCCTGTAGCCACAAATTGGCCGCTCGGGGACACGGCGAGCAATGCGCAAGATAAGCACCCATCATCTACAGCACGATTGATGCACGTGCGAGTATTCAGATCCCATATGTACATCTCGTTGCAGTCTACGGTTGAATAAGAAAAAAGATATGATATACCAATCCTTAAAAATCACGTTGGAAAGTGTATACAGAAAATCGTACAAGTCTACTCACTACCGTGTGTGATAAGCGTTTTACTGTCTGGTGTAAACGCCAATACCCTACATTTCGAATTCATCTTTAGTATGCCGACAAGTTCTTTAGTAAAGCTGTGTAACAAATATATTTCGCCCAGTCTTCCGCACAAGGCTATTAATTTGCTATCAGGGGACACTTCGTAACGCTGGAAATATCAAAATATATACTGCAACCTTCAATCTACATAAATTGTTTCTGATACGACAGATCAGAAACAGAACTTCATGAATTTATCATAAAAATGTCTTCAAGAAATTACAATTATGTTGTAACATCAATATTTTGCCCCGAAAGGATGAATTAAAATTCAGTTATTAAAAGGAATTAATAAAAAAGAAACAATTAAGATATCTATTACGAAATAGGGAATTATGTACAATAAATTATGTGTGCGATTAGAAGCATTTATGGGACTAACATCAACTGGAGTTATCGCATTTTGAGTTCAATAATCCAAAAGAGGGACATTAGCTAAATCAATCGTCGAGTCAGATCCATTATAATGTACCGTGTTATTGAGATGACGTTATCTACGAACTATTTTTATCACAAGTACGCGTTGAACGCAAGAGTATACAGTAACAAAAGAGAAATAGAGAAAGAATGGAGATCTCAAAACTTAATGTTGCTCCTTTACAGAGAGATATTGCCAGGTATACTGTACTGTCCTTTTCTAGAATGTGCATCAACCGCTCTGACCGCAAAGTAATAATTGTTACCCTCGGAAAACTGTAACAAGAATATTGCTCTCACAGTATTGCGAATTCCAAACAACGCATGAGACACGTTTTATCCCTTTGACGAGTTATAACGTTGATGTTTCAATTTACCTGAGTCAAGGTACACGCCATAGGGAGCGGAAGTGCGCGCACATGACCCACTTTCTTCCACAGTGAAGTGGTAGGATTCACACCAGCGACTTCCTGATACGCGTACAATTGATAACTGGCGATATCCGCATATTTATCCGTTAGATTCATGCTCCAGGATAGCACTATGCCTATACGTTAAAGTTATATTAAAAATTTTGTAGCTTTAAAGTTGAATTTGAATTATTTGTACAAAATAGAGACATTATCATATAGTTTACCATTCGATACTTTCGAAATCTTTAACGATGGTGCGGGCAATGGAAGTTTCCAGCCAGGTGTCGATGCGTAACTTGGAATGTCTGGCAGTGGCGGAGGATGCTGAAATAAAACAGTACTAAAATCACACTCGCGTTCGATGAACAAATGTACGAGTAGAATATTGATTACTATCGATAATCACCTTACTTATCTGTATATTTGACAGAACTGGCGTAGTTAGTACGCGCACAGTACCATTCGGGATTGTTGATATTCCTGTTGACAAGACAATAAATAACACACTGTAAAATTTATAAATATTGTGATGAGCATCATATTTTTTGTAACCATCTTCCACTGTAATTCTTGCAAATCATAAATAACATTGTAATGTACAAAAAAATGGCGTATTAATACAACACGTTTTTCTTTAATATAATTTAATTACCTTTATAAGTAACAGTTTGAAACGGTGGCCTATTAGGAGTGCTTATAGGTCGTACCTAGAAAATATTTGAATTTCTTTTTTATATAAAGCAACATTACAATAATTTTCTTATTCTCAGAGAGGTTTTCTGGTGAGAAATCGTTGTTGGTAACCTGTAATACTTGTCTTGGCAAACCCGTGCTATCTTGCATCACATACGTCTGCAGTCTAGACGGATTCACATTATTCTAAAAAAAAAAAAAAAATTACAATATATATATATATATAATCACACATCTCTTTTGTTCCTTTTTAAATATTATAATATTCAAAAAGGAATAATATAAAAAGTAATATTTATGTAATATATTACATTACATACAATGTATAATAGATATGAACATGTGAAAAAATGCTTACCACAAGGGCAGTTGATGCTGGCTGTTGATTAGTCGTTATCACTTATAGTCTGTTGCGTCGTAATACCGGCTACATTTGCCGGTAATGCTTGTATTACCCTTTGGAAAGATTGCGGTTTCGATGTTATATTCAATTGCTGTTCAATTATAGACACTGTAGTTGTAGCCGTAACTTTCGCATTTGCTATTGCAATACAGGATTTGACATGTTAGATAATGTGGAAAACATGATAATTACAGATATTTATTATCACGCGTCGTGATAGAGACGGATTATGGCCTTAAAGCATGCTCCGTCTGTATACATGTAAATACGCATAAACAGAAAAGATGAAAAAAATAGATAAACATACATTTATTCTTTTCTTCCTCGTCCGTAAGATCAATAAGATCGTTATTTCTTGGCTTCAGAGCTATTTTCGGCGGACGATTTACTTGATTTTGTATTTTGCCATTTAGGACAATAGCCTGATGCGTTTGCGACTGAATCTGCTGTTGCGACTGCAAAATTTGTATAAATTAAATTAATGCGACGTTAAAGTTTTCCGATTTATATCGGCTATAAATAGTATCAGATTAGGTCTTGTGTTACTTACAGCAGTTAAATGTAATGTTATTAAAATTCAATGTTATGCATAGTTGCGGATAATCTGATCATGAACTATTTGAAACGTTACCTTAAACTTAGGTGGAATGTATCCAATCTTTCCGATGCGAAACAAAGCAATTACTCCATTGATAGTAGCCAGTTGTAACAGATAGACGAGTCTCTTTTTGACCCATTCGCAATCAAAACCCAGAACACCATCAGACAGATCGCTATCAAAGAAACATATACAATAAATTAGTAACTTTATTGAATAAGAAATCAATAAATAATGTTTCCACTTCTTCCGGGAAGCATATTTTGTAAAGCAGACTTGAGAAACGATCAACATGAAAGCAGAGCGAGTACTGTATTTATAAGCCTAAAGGATTGTGCGAATCAATCCTCCCTGCGGTGTCAATGTGACATGACACTAACCTCACTCACTTTGACGCGTGTGATGATGATGACTCGATCGATCTCTCTCGCGATTTATTTAGAGGATAAATAACCTCACTTTAACTCGTAAGAGACGAGATTATGCGAGCGAGCAAGCGAGCGAGAGAGAGCGTGAGTTTATTATCACGCACGATATAGTTTACTTACGATAGTTTATCACACATTGCACGTTATCACTGCACGAATCCCGACTGAACGCACACATAAACATCGTAAGCATCATAACCTCGACGCGGACGGAATATTTCTCGACGACGCGGACGTCTAAAACGGCCTATTATTTTTGTACGATTGACTCGCGAGTCCGGCTCGGCGAGCTTGATCTGCAAGCCGGACTTGAACGTTTTTCACTACACACACACTCCCGAATCGCGCAAAGCCCGAGTCGATCCAGCCGCGTAGGTAGGTTCTTCTTCTTCTTCTTTGTACCCCAATGGATATCCGGCTCCGCAGGAGCCAAAGTACCACGCCTTCTTCGCAAGATTCACTGGGGGACTCTCCGGGGAAAGAGGCGCCCTCTTGCCGAGTTTCAAAGAGTCTTAGACTCAACCGTCGGTAAATTTATCAAGTACATATATTATAATAATAATGGAAGGCATTAATAAGCGGCAAAATCATAATAAGCGGCAAACATACAATCCAATAATAATTAGAAATATAATAAAGCCTAAATACTCGATAAACTCGTTAAGCGGTGTTCAGAAAAGTTGATATCACATGGCAAAGTCGCATTCACGACCCATAAGGTCGATAATATATCAGAAAGGTTCATACACATTAATATACATAAGATATCCTTAACTCGCACTATCATACATCAAAATTTTTTAAAGGGTCTTAGACTCAACCATCGATAAACCCATCAAGAACATACATTATAATAATAATGGAAGGCATTAATAAGCGGCAAAATCATAATAAGCGACAAACATACAATCCAATAATAATTAGAAATATACTAAAGCCTAAATACTCGATAAACTCGTTAAGCGGTGTTCAGATAGGTTGATATCACATGGCAAAGTCGCATTCACGACCCATAAGGTCGATAAAATATCAGAAAGGCTCATACACATTAATATACATAAGCTATCCTTAACTCGCACTATCGTACATCAAATTACGATCAAACATCGCGTCATTTCAAGATCAATACAAAACTCGCAATATCAAGTGGCAAGTTATACAATCTAAGATTCGCTCAAAAACAATACAATCGCACGGCAGCTCGAATACACAACGCACACACTCTCAACCTACCTAACCATGCACTATTGAACTATAAAATACAACTGCAAAGTAACTCGAAACTCGAGAGTACTCTTTAAAGATATCAATGAGGAAAAATAAACTATAATAAGCACGACTAATATAAGCACAAATAACACGCATGGTCGACGTCCCAAGCGTCCCCCTCCGCCCTTTTAGGGACACCTAGGAGGAACGACCAGCATTCAGTGTATAACAAATACAATCGCATGATCTCCAAATTAAATTAAATTATATATCGCTTTTTAGAATACGATCGCACCAAACTAACAAAGAGCGTAATATCTTAAATCATGTCGCTATCGACAGAGCCTTATAAAACGCTAAATAGAATTACAAATAATACGGATATCATAATAAGAAAAGAACGCAAACATCTAAGAAAGTTATAGTGAATTCCAAAACGCGTAAACATCGCGAATTGTTCCACAAGGGGAATCCGGACACAAGAAACTAACACAAAGAAAAAACTATAAATAATAACACAGGTTAAACTAAGATACGAAAACACGTGAACACGAGGTGATACACAACCGAAAGTATCATAGCGAACTTGCACGCATAAACTCTCATAATGTAATGCACACACAATCACGAGGTGATATCGAACCACGACTTACGCGTATGATCCCTCATAATACAATCACGTGATACAACACGGAAAACCGGCCGAAATCCAAAGCACCCTCCTCGAGCAGGGACGCCCAAGAGATCGGCCAGCTCACAATAAGCAATATATATTCTCCAACAAAAGCAAACGCAAAAATTATAGGCTAACTTTAGGTGTGCATCAGCCGCACACACAGTTTAATAAATAATTCGAAATCACCTTATTCAGTAATCATCAGATATTTATAAAGAGATCTTAAAACAGTTTAATAATTAATTCGAAATCGCCTTATTCAGTAATCATCAGATATTTATAAAGAGATCTTAAAGAACATAGAGGTAATAAAGGCTCAAATCCACTATAAATATTTCGCTCATCATTCAACAGCATTCAGCAATATTGCTGTCTATCCACATATACAACTACCAGCACGACAAAGAAACTAAAAACTTTCCTCAGCAGTATTGTTTGTTTCTCTTTAAACAAAACTCAGCAATGTTGCTGTCCAACCACATACGCAAACCACCGACACGACAAAGTATCAGAATTTTTCTCGGCAGTATTGCTGGCCTTCCATATATGACTTCGCCAACGCACCAAAGGTTCAAACACAGACACTCAAACTAAACCCAGCAATGTTGCTGTCCTTTCACTTATAAATTATAAACCGTAAGAACGACAAACTCACAAAAATAAAATTCAAAAGCTAAACAATACTAAAAGGAAGGGAGACCGTCACACAATACGCAAGAGAGCGAGCCGACGTCCGTCCCGGACGCCGGCTCGCGACGGACTCCTGCGTAGGTAGGTTATCTCGCTCCGCGCTGTCATACACTGCCGGGCCGCGGGGCGCCGGAGGTGCGACTGCACTCAGTACACCAAGTGCACCGGCAGTGCAACTGCACTCAGTACACCAAGTGCACCGCTGGCGACACTTTGTTGCTCTAAAATGGAAAATAACGCCATTAACGTCAAGATTGTGAAAGTGACGCGCTACCCGTGGCGCCACGGCGCGCCGTGGCGAGAGTGTGAAAGTCACGATCTGGGGGACGACGATGACGTATCTTACTTGAAAATTTCACACTTTATCCTATGCATCGTAATATCTCCGCTCGTAGGGCACGTAGCGGAAAAATAAAAACACTTTTCTTATATAAATTTGGTCCAAGCTTTACGATAAGCCTAGTTAGAACTTGATCCGTTCACTGGTTATCGAGATCTAAAAATCTCGGGTACTCGCAACTCGTCGCGTCGCGTATATAGAGCCACGGCTGTCTCGCTCCGCGCATACTTGGCGCGAGACACTACCGTGTTTCTTGATAATTCTGAAAAGAAAAATTGTATCTGATGATATGCTTGAATGGCTAATCAACCGAGGAATTTACATTTGGTCTCTAAGATAAGTAAAATTATATCAATATTGCTTAATTTACTATTATAATATATTTGTGTTTGTTCTGTTTTTGCATTATAGATTGTGGGTTGTCTTATTTTAAAATATATATTTTGTTTACTCGAGATTATTTTGTATTATATACATTCCAGTTATCGAGACTTGTTTTCTCTTTGATATTCTACACTAGCTGTTAATACAAATGTGTTTACTCAAATATGTCAAGCTACGTATGTATATAATAATATATAAATTATGTATAATATAAATTACTAAAGTCATTGCTAATGTATAACATTGATTTATTCTAATGGTTAACTAAGCAACAGCAAGTTTATACATCTATAATAATAAATGAAAAAAGATTACTTATTTCAACAATGTTTGAGCTATATTGAATAATTAAATATGGCAGTTAATATATTGAAAAAAATTAAAATTTAATTCAATATTTTGACTCACGTTTGTTTAGCATAAAAAGTTTATTTCTTTTATAAATTATTAAACAGTGTACTTTATATATATTGCGATAGTTTCGACGATCTCGCACGACTCGTCACATTGAATAGGGTTAACGAGGTTATAAATTGTCTGTTCTATTTCTTTGATTGATTGATATATATATTCTTATATTTCTAGATTTGAACTCAAAGTCAAATGAAATGTAAATTTTTTTAAGTAACATATTTCTGGATAGTAAGATTGAACTGAAGGTTCTTTGTAAATAGAAAAGAAAAAATTTGCCCATTCAAAGAAGAAATCTTGATACAATATGAGGCAGAAAAGGCAAGAAGAACATCTTGAAGAAGAAATCAGGGCCGGTAAGTTCCAGTGACGATGAGAATAGTCGACCTGTAGATTATGTAACTTTCAAAAATAAAATTTATAATTATATCTGAAATAATTATTATAAACGATATATTGTTAATCTTGGCATTAATCGTACATATTCAGTTTATTTTTTATGGAAAACTTTAGAAGATCTGAATACCTACTCATAATTACTTTCTGGAAATTCCTAATAGTTTATTATACACCGCTGCATTAAAATATTATATAGAATTACATTATTGTAGATATGAGAAGAGATCTCAACCTGCTTTTACTATAAAAAAAGAAACAGAGATCAAGAAGGAAAGAAAGAAAGATGAGAAGATCAAGAAAAAAGGAGCCATTAATTGTAAGATCCTTTGTTCTTTCTGCTTTTATTTTTTCTATTATATTTTATTTTTAGTTAAAAGTGTGGCATTTGATATTTGTTGCTTATAACATATAATAATAACAAAATATATAATAATGAAAAGAAAACAAATAATACTATCTCTCTTGTCATTTAGATTAAGGATAAAAGATGGACTGTTACTCTTATCCTTATCTTGGATTATGAATCTAAGACTGTTCGCTTTGCCTAAAGCAGAAGCCTGAAAAAAAAACAACGTAATATTTAAAAAAAGTACGTAATTGTAAAAAAATGAAATGTAAAATGTACTTACCGGGGACGCTTAAACGCAGGTTCTTGCTCTCTGTCGTCGCCGCCATCCTCGTCGTCGTCGTCGTCGTCGTCGTCGCCGCCGCCGCCATCCTCGTCCTCTTCGTCGTTGTCGTCGTGGTCGTCGCCGCCGTCCCCGTCGTTTTCGTCGTCGTTGTCGTCATGACCACCGTCTTCGTCGTCGCCGTCCTCGTTTTCGTCGTCCACGTTTGCGTTGCCGCCCCGCCGCGGCAAGTCTTCGTCGTCGTATGCGTCCTCGTCACTGTCGTCCTCGTCACTGTCGTCGTCGTCGTCGTACGCGTGGTCGAGGTACATGTCGTACCTCGGCAAATTTTGCGGGGTGTCCACAGGCGTATGGCGTCTTGTGCACTGGCCCTCGCCGCACATCCCATTGCAGGAGACACGACGATGCTCTAATTGAACGCCGTGCTCCAAGGGATGCGCTCTTCTTATATAAGCGAGATATTGTGCGATAGGTGCAGCAGCGGCAGCACCGGCTGCCCCACCGCCCGCCCTAACAATCGCCCTATGCGCGATACGTTCCCGCATATTTCGGTAATAATTGCGGACAAACCGCCGCATCACGCGTCTTTGTTGACGGGCCGACGATCGTGACTCGCTCATTTTCGTGTGATCTGCAAAGATAAACGATAAACAAGTATGAAATAACCGTACCGTTTCTCCTGTTATTAACAGTAACGTGCGTGCTTGTTGTATAAAAGACACAGTACGCACTATGCAAAGAAATGTATCGAAAACCTTTTAGAAGCATTTGTCTCTAACATGAAATGATTCTGAGATACGTACGGAAACATGTCAGATTTATTACATAAATAATTAATGTCCATATTCAGATACGAAAATACACGATGTTACAGAAATATGTATTATGATGTTGTGCCAGAAACGTTCTTTCAGGAATGTTAACAAGATGTACGGATCATATTACATGTTTCTGCAACATCGTGGATTTTGCTGTCTGAATACGGACATTAATAATTTATGTAATAAATGTGACATGTTTCCGTACGTATCTCCGAAACATTTCATGTTACAGAGAAATGTTTCTGAAAATAAACACACCATGTCGTCTATATACTCAAAAGTACCAACCTTTTCCGGAATACAGGAATAGCGCAACGCACTTATAAATCCTTCACTGAGAGACAGTTGTGCGCGCAGTATTGTTTTTCAACACACACTTTTGTTTGACAACGTAACAATACAGCTGAGACTGTGCCGCGACAAACGCCATAGACATATACTAACGTGACGACAAGCATGAGCTCAATCTGACACTGATGACGCGACACAAACGCCTTATTTCGCATTTTCACGAAAATTTGTTAGTAAAATATCATAAAAACCATACATCTGACCGTAGCTTATTAATCGCAAAACATGATAAATATTCTTTTCTCAAACATGAATTATTTACAACTTTTGATTATTTTAATAAACGTCCGCAAATGGTCACAAATAGGGACATTTATCTTAGGTAGCTGCAAGCTAGCATCATGCGAGAAAGTGTGTTCACATTTTATACGAATTATTATAAATTATTATTAATATTAATATACCAAATGTGACATTTCAAATGAAACATATGCTAAACATATTTCAAAGAGATATTTCAAATAAATTTACAAAATAATAATCACATTTACGTATCACTATAGTAAACGCGTCTATGCATGTATATACGAAACAAGCTTAAAATGTTTAGGATACGTTTTATGTGAGATATTACATTTCGTATGTTTATTACATATATATTATGTATGTATCAAATGTGACGTGTTTTAAGTGAAACGTATCGTAAACATTTGGAATTTATGTTTCATATACATATGTAGCCGTTACTATGATACGTTAATGTCACTATTATTTTGTAAATGTAGACGAAACATCACTTGGAAATGTTTAAGATATGTTTTATTGAAAATGTCACATATGGTACATTTATAATATAAGTTATTATGGAATGTCTATCGCGTAACGATTAAGAAATTCGACATAAACATACACGTAAAATGTATTATTCGAAATGTAAATAAAACAATTTAAAATGTTGCATCCATATTTCATGTTTACTGGGAATCCTCACTCGCGACATGCTGCGGTTCTGGGATTTAAAGTCTCGTTAAACGAATTGGTCCGACCAAGTGGCACGTCAGCACGGCGGCGTGTGTTACGTACGGCACACAGATCGTAATCGCCCGCATTGTAATGTACACCAACTTGAGTTCCCATTGCGGTAGTGGCAACTTCTTGTTTCTCTCTTTCTCCTCGTCAGTCCACCATGTAATTGCCCACTCAGGGGAGTGGGCTGTTATCGAAATAATACCTATGCGCGACCTTCCATCTATCTATTACCGTCGTTTCAAGATACCAATTTTTTCAAGATATTTTTCCCAATTTTTTTTAAGTCCCTTGAACGCACAGAGGCCCCGTGTTTCGTCCCTGAGTACCTCCCTCCCCCTCCCGCCCCTCAAGGAGATAGTTTATTCTTTGTGAAAACCGGTCCATGATACGGTGACAGATATAACGTTGTTCGAAAAACTTGTATTTTCGGCCACATCTACTTCCCGTCCCCCCTCCTCCCCTCAGAAGATAGAATTATTTTATGAAATATCGGTTTGATCTGTTATTGGCCTTTTCACGCAAAGACATATGGATATTTGTTACGCGCACCTAAGCCCCGTCACCGCGACAAGCCCACATCGGCGGGGAGGAATGGAAAGGATATGAAAACATGTAAATACAGGAATGGAAATAAGAGTTAAGAGACAAGTTGTGAGTTTCAAAAACACACATGTAATAAAATTTATTTATGTGTAATATATTTGTATTTATACATAATTTATTAACGTAACGATGTAAAAAAAAATATTTCTCGCCCTTCTTCCTCTACTGCACTCTGTAATATTAAAAAGCACTTGTTATATTTACACGTGAAATACATGAAAAAAATTAGAAAAAAATTTTAAATACAAATACAATCAGTATTAAGACATGTTCTCAATTATGTCGTCCAATTTGTCCATATGAAGTTTGGCGTTTGTTGAAAAAACAAAAACATATAAACAATAAATTCTTAAGGACTCTCGAAAATTCAAATACAATATAATTGGCCATGAGAGTCAAACGCGGTACTTAGTGCGTATTTTTAATCAAACTGATTAAATTATATTCCGTAAGTTTCCAACATATTATAACTGCGCGCCGATTATTTGTCGGACTTTAAACACAGCTATCATTGGAACATTAAAAATTCCCTGTCCCTTCCCTAATTAAATCGATATCGATTTAATATTAAAATCACTGTAAAAACTTATTGCGAAAAATATTACCCCAGCCAGGGTTCGAACCTGGAATCTCCCGCATTCCGTTCGGGTGTCTTAACCAATTCGACTACCGGGGCATGTGGTAATATTTATCGCAATAACCAGATAATAATAATTTGAACGTCTTTCTCAGGCGACGTGAATAAACAATAAATTCTTAAGGACTCTCGAAAATTCAAATACAATATAATTGGCCATGAGAGTCAAACGCGGTACTTAGTGCGTATTTTTAATCAAACTGATTAAATTATATTCCGTAAGTTTCCAACATATTATAACTGCGCGCCGATTATTTGTCGGACTTTAAACACAGCTATCATTGGAACATTAAAAATTCCCTGTCCCTTCCCTAATTAAATCGATATCGATTTAATATTAAAATCACTGTAAAAACTTATTGCGAAAAATATTACCCCAGCCAGGGTTCGAACCTGGAATCTCCCGCATTCCGTTCGGGTGTCTTAACCAATTCGACTACCGGGGCATGTGGTAATATTTATCGCAATAACCAGATAATAATAATTTGAACGTCTTTCTCAGGCGACGTGAATAAACAATAAATTCTTAAGGACTCTCGAAAATTCAAATACAATATAATTGGCCATGAGAGTCAAACGCGGTACTTAGTGCGTATTTTTAATCAAACTGATTAAATTATATTCCGTAAGTTTCCAACATATTATAACTGCGCGCCGATTATTTGTCGGACTTTAAACACAGCTATCATTGGAACATTAAAAATTCCCTGTCCCTTACCTAATTAAATCGATATCGATTTAATATTAAAATCACTGTAAAAACTTATTGCGAAAAATATTACCCCAGCCAGGGTTCGAACCTGGAATCTCCCGCATTCCGTTCGGGTGTCTTAACCAATTCGACTACCGGGGCATGTGGTAATATTTATCGCAATAACCAGATAATAATAATTTGAACGTCTTTCTCAGGCGACGTGAATAAACAATAAATTCTTAAGGACTCTCGAAAATTCAAATACAATATAATTGGCCATGAGAGTCAAACGCGGTACTTAGTGCGTATTTTTAATCAAACTGATTAAATTATATTCCGTAAGTTTCCAACATATTATAACTGCGCGCCGATTATTTGTCGGACTTTAAACACAGCTATCATTGGAACATTAAAAATTCCCTGTCCCTTCCCTAATTAAATCGATATCGATTTAATATTAAAATCACTGTAAAAACTTATTGCGAAAAATATTACCCCAGCCAGGGTTCGAACCTGGAATCTCCCGCATTCCGTTCGGGTGTCTTAACCAATTCGACTACCGGGGCATGTGGTAATATTTATCGCAATAACAAGATAATAATAATTTGAACGTCTTTCTCAGGCGACGTGAATAAACAATAAATTCTTAAGGACTCTCGAAAATTCAAATACAATATAATTGGCCATGAGAGTCAAACGCGGTACTTAGTGCGTATTTTTAATCAAACTGATTAAATTATATTCCGTAAGTTTCCAACATATTATAACTGCGCGCCGATTATTTGTCGGACTTTAAACACAGCTATCATTGGAACATTAAAAATTCCCTGTCCCTTCCCTAATTAAATCGATATCGATTTAATATTAAAATCACTGTAAAAACTTATTGCGAAAAATATTACCTCAGCCAGGGTTCGAACCTGGAATCTCCCGCATTCCGTTCGGGTGTCTTAACCAATTCGACTACCGGGGCATGTGGTAATATTTATCGCAATAACCAGATAATAATAATTTGAACGTCTTTCTCAGGCGACGTGAATAAACAATAAATTCTTAAGGACTCTCGAAAATTCAAATACAATATAATTGGCCATGAGAGTCAAACGCGGTACTTAGTGCGTATTTTTAATCAAACTGATTAAATTATATTCCGTAAGTTTCCAACATATTATAACTGCGCGCCGATTATTTGTCGGACTTTAAACACAGCTATCATTGGAACATTAAAAATTCCCTGTCCCTTCCCTAATTAAATCGATATCGATTTAATATTAAAATCACTGTAAAAACTTATTGCGAAAAATATTACCCCAGCCAGGGTTCGAACCTGGAATCTCCCGCATTCCGTTCGGGTGTCTTAACCAATTCGACTACCGGGGCATGTGGTAATATTTATCGCAATAACCAGATAATAATAATTTGAACGTCTTTCTCAGGCGACGTGAATAAACAATAAATTCTTAAGGACTCTCGAAAATTCAAATACAATATAATTGGCCATGAGAGTCAAACGCGGTACTTAGTGCGTATTTTTAATCAAACTGATTAAATTATATTCCGTAAGTTTCCAACATATTATAACTGCGCGCCGATTATTTGTCGGACTTTAAACACAGCTATCATTGGAACATTAAAATTCCCTGTCCCTTCCCTAATTAAATCGATATCGATTTAATATTAAAATCACTGTAAAAACTTATTGCGAAAAATATTACCTCAGCCAGGGTTCGAACCTGGAATCTCCCGCATTCCGTTCGGGTGTCTTAACCAATTCGACTACCGGGGCATGTGGTAATATTTATCGCAATAACCAGATAATAATAATTTGAACGTCTTTCTCAGGCGACGTGAATAAACAATAAATTCTTAAGGACTCTCGAAAATTCAAATACAATATAATTGGCCATGAGAGTCAAACGCGGTACTTAGTGCGTATTTTTAATCAAACTGATTAAATTATATTCCGTAAGTTTCCAACATATTATAACTGCGCGCTGATTATATCGATTATATCGATTTAATTAGGGAAGGGACAGGGAATTTTTAATGTTCCAATGATAGCTGTGTTTAAAGTCCGACAAATAATCGGCGCGCAGTTATAATATGTTGGAAACTTACGGAATATAATTTAATCAGTTTGATTAAAAATACGCACTAAGTACCGCGTTTGACTCTCATGGCCAATTATATTGTATTTGAATTTTCGAGAGTCCTTAAGAATTTATTGTTATTCACGTCGCCTGAGAAAGACGTTCAAATTATTATTATCTGGTTATTGCGATAAATATTACCACATGCCCCGGTAGTCGAATTGGTTAAGACACCCGAACGGAATGCGGGAGATTCCAGGTTCGAACCCTGGCTGAGGTATATTTTTCGCAATAAGTTTTTACAGTGATTTTAATATTAAATCGATATCGATTTAATTAGGGAAGGGACAGGGAATTTTTAATGTTCCAATGATAGCTGTGTTTAAAGTCCGACAAATAATCGGCGCGCAGTTATAATATGTTGGAAACTTACGGAATATAATTTAATCAGTTTGATTAAAAATACGCACTAAGTACCGCGTTTGACTCTCATGGCCAATTATATTGTATTTGAATTTTCGAGAGTCCTTAAGAATTTATTGTTTATTCACGTCGCCTGAGAAAGACGTTCAAATTATTATTATCTGGTTATTGCGATAAATATTACCACATGCCCCGGTAGTCGAATTGGTTAAGACACCCGAACGGAATGCGGGAGATTCCAGGTTCGAACCCTGGCTGAGGTAATATTTTTCGCAATAAGTTTTTACAGTGATTTTAATATTAAATCGATATCGATTTAATTAGGGAAGGGACAGGGAATTTTTAATGTTCCAATGATAGCTGTGTTTAAAGTCCGACAAATAATCGGCGCGCAGTTATAATATGTTGGAAACTTACGGAATATAATTTAATCAGTTTGATTAAAAATACGCACTAAGTACCGCGTTTGACTCTCATGGCCAATTATATTGTATTTGAATTTTCGAGAGTCCTTAAGAATTTATTGTTTATTCACGTCGCCTGAGAAAGACGTTCAAATTATTATTATCTGGTTATTGCGATAAATATTACCACATGCCCCGGTAGTCGAATTGGTTAAGACACCCGAACGGAATGCGGGAGATTCCAGGTTCGAACCCTGGCTGGGGTAATATTTTTCGCAATAAGTTTTTACAGTGATTTTAATATTAAATCGATATCGATTTAATTAGGGAAGGGACAGGGAATTTTTAATGTTCCAATGATAGCTGTGTTTAAAGTCCGACAAATAATCGGCGCGCAGTTATAATATGTTGGAAACTTACGGAATATAATTTAATCAGTTTGATTAAAAATACGCACTAAGTACCGCGTTTGACTCTCATGGCCAATTATATTGTATTTGAATTTTCGAGAGTCCTTAAGAATTTATTGTTTATTCACGTCGCCTGAGAAAGACGTTCAAATTATTATTATCTGGTTATTGCGATAAATATTACCACATGCCCCGGTAGTCGAATTGGTTAAGACACCCGAACGGAATGCGGGAGATTCCAGGTTCGAACCCTGGCTGGGGTAATATTTTTCGCAATAAGTTTTTACAGTGATTTTAATATTAATCGATATCGATTTAATTAGGGAAGGGACAGGGAATTTTTAATGTTCCAATGATAGCTGTGTTTAAAGTCCGACAAATAATCGGCGCGCAGTTATAATATGTTGGAAACTTACGGAATATAATTTAATCAGTTTGATTAAAAATACGCACTAAGTACCGCGTTTGACTCTCATGGCCAATTATATTGTATTTGAATTTTCGAGAGTCCTTAAGAATTTATTGTTTATTCACGTCGCCTGAGAAAGACGTTCAAATTATTATTATCTGGTTATTGCGATAAATATTACCACATGCCCCGGTAGTCGAATTGGTTAAGACACCCGAACGGAATGCGGGAGATTCCAGGTTCGAACCCTGGCTGGGGTAATATTTTTCGCAATAAGTTTTTACAGTGATTTTAATATTAAATCGATATCGATTTAATTAGGGAACGGACAGGGAATTTTTAATGTTCCAATGATAGCTGTGTTTAAAGTCCGACAAATAATCGGCGCGCAGTTATAATATGTTGGAAACTTACGGAATATAATTTAATCAGTTTGATTAAAAATACGCACTAAGTACCGCGTTTGACTCTCATGGCCAATTATATTGTATTTGAATTTTCGAGAGTCCTTAAGAATTTATTGTTTATTCACGTCGCCTGAGAAAGACGTTCAAATTATTATTATCTGGTTATTGCGATAAATATTACCACATGCCCCGGTAGTCGAATTGGTTAAGACACCCGAACGGAATGCGGGAGATTCCAGGTTCGAACCCTGGCTGAGGTAATATTTTTCGCAATAAGTTTTTACAGTGATTTTAATATTAAATCGATATCGATTTAATTAGGGAAGGGACAGGGAATTTTTAATGTTCCAATGATAGCTGTGTTTAAAGTCCGACAAATAATCGGCGCGCAGTTATAATATGTTGGAAACTTACGGAATATAATTTAATCAGTTTGATTAAAAATACGCACTAAGTACCGCGTTTGACTCTCATGGCCAATTATATTGTATTTGAATTTTCGAGAGTCCTTAAGAATTTATTGTTTATTCACGTCGCCTGAGAAAGACGTTCAAATTATTATTATCTGGTTATTGCGATAAATATTACCACATGCCCCGGTAGTCGAATTGGTTAAGACACCCGAACGGAATGCGGGAGATTCCAGGTTCGAACCCTGGCTGGGGTAATATTTTTCGCAATAAGTTTTTACAGTGATTTTAATATTAAATCGATATCGATTTAATTAGGGAAGGGACAGGGAATTTTTAATGTTCCAATGATAGCTGTGTTTAAAGTCCGACAAATAATCGGCGCGCAGTTATAATATGTTGGAAACTTACGGAATATAATTTAATCAGTTTGATTAAAATACGCACTAAGTACCGCGTTTGACTCTCATGGCCAATTATATTGTATTTGAATTTTCGAGAGTCCTTAAGAATTTATTGTTTATTCACGTCGCCTGAGAAAGACGTTCAAATTATTATTATCTGGTTATTGCGATAAATATTACCACATGCCCCGGTAGTCGAATTGGTTAAGACACCCGAACGGAATGCGGGAGATTCCAGGTTCGAACCCTGGCTGGGGTAATATTTTTCGCAATAAGTTTTTACAGTGATTTTAATATTAAATCGATATCGATTTAATTAGGGAAGGGACAGGGAATTTTTAATGTTCCAATGATAGCTGTGTTTAAAGTCCGACAAATAATCGGCGCGCAGTTATAATATGTTGGAAACTTACGGAATATAATTTAATCAGTTTGATTAAAAATACGCACTAAGTACCGCGTTTGACTCTCATGGCCAATTATATTGTATTTGAATTTTCGAGAGTCCTTAAGAATTTATTGTTTATTCACGTCGCCTGAGAAAGACGTTCAAATTATTATTATCTGGTTATTGCGATAAATATTACCACATGCCCCGGTAGTCGAATTGGTTAAGACACCCGAACGGAATGCGGGAGATTCCAGGTTCGAACCCTGGCTGGGGTAATATTTTTCGCAATAAGTTTTTACAGTGATTTTAATATTAAATCGATATCGATTTAATTAGGGAAGGGACAGGGAATTTTTAATGTTCCAATGATAGCTGTGTTTAAAGTCCGACAAATAATCGGCGCGCAGTTATAATATGTTGGAAACTTACGGAATATAATTTAATCAGTTTGATTAAAAATACGCACTAAGTACCGCGTTTGACTCTCATGGCCAATTATATTGTATTTGAATTTTCGAGAGTCCTTAAGAATTTATTGTTTATTCACGTCGCCTGAGAAAGACGTTCAAATTATTATTATCTGGTTATTGCGATAAATATTACCACATGCCCCGGTAGTCGAATTGGTTAAGACACCCGAACGGAATGCGGGAGATTCCAGGTTCGAACCCTGGCTGGGGTAATATTTTTCGCAATAAGTTTTTACAGTGATTTTAATATTAAATCGATATCGATTTAATTAGGGAAGGGACAGGGAATTTTTAATGTTCCAATGATAGCTGTGTTTAAAGTCCGACAAATAATCGGCGCGCAGTTATAATATGTTGGAAACTTACGGAATATAATTTAATCAGTTTGATTAAAAATACGCACTAAGTACCGCGTTTGACTCTCATGGCCAATTATATTGTATTTGAATTTTCGAGAGTCCTTAAGAATTTATTGTTTATTCACGTCGCCTGAGAAAGACGTTCAAATTATTATTATCTGGTTATTGCGATAAATATTACCACATGCCCCGGTAGTCGAATTGGTTAAGACACCCGAACGGAATGCGGGAGATTCCAGGTTCGAACCCTGGCTGGGGTAATATTTTTCGCAATAAGTTTTTACAGTGATTTTAATATTAAATCGATATCGATTTAATTAGGGAAGGGACAGGGAATTTTTAATGTTCCAATGATAGCTGTGTTTAAAGTCCGACAAATAATCGGCGCGCAGTTATAATATGTTGGAAACTTACGGAATATAATTTAATCAGTTTGATTAAAAATACGCACTAAGTACCGCGTTTGACTCTCATGGCCAATTATATTGTATTTGAATTTCGAGAGTCCTTAAGAATTTATTGTTTATTCACGTCGCCTGAGAAAGACGTTCAAATTATTATTATCTGGTTATTGCGATAAATATTACCACATGCCCCGGTAGTCGAATTGGTTAAGACACCCGAACGGAATGCGGGAGATTCCAGGTTCGAACCCTGGCTGGGGTAATATTTTTCGCAATAAGTTTTTACAGTGATTTTAATATTAAATCGATATCGATTTAATTAGGGAAGGGACAGGGAATTTTTAATGTTCCAATGATAGCTGTGTTTAAAGTCCGACAAATAATCGGCGCGCAGTTATAATATGTTGGAAACTTACGGAATATAATTTAATCAGTTTGATTAAAAATACGCACTAAGTACCGCGTTTGACTCTCATGGCCAATTATATTGTATTTAAAAACATATAAACTTACCGTACCTCCTCGCGGAGAATATATAGAGACTGTCGATTTCATGCGCTCTACTCGCGTATCTCAGCGTTTCAAGTCTCGCGTATAATATATTATACTTACGATACACCGAGTCCAAATAATATCCAAGGAAGGTCGAAGAAAGCCTCGGCAGTTATCCTGCATGTTCGTTATCGTCCGCGGCGACGCGACGGTGACTTTAATGCTAAGACTTGATATATGCGGTGAGCTCCGGCAAACGCATGCGGAAGGCGACTCCGCATGTACGCGGTAGAGCCTAGCGCCACGCCACATACATCTATAAATACATCTATAAATACGACAGTTGTATAACCTAAGATAAACGAATACACAATATTTTTTTTTTTTTAAGTAAATTCTTTGAATTATAAACTTGAGAAATATACGACTTAACCTACAAACTCAGCTGTAAACATTCAATACTTTTCGCGCCTTCCGAAAATGTCCGATGGTTCTCGCGACTCTAGCCGATTGACATGCGGTAGTGCAGAAAAATTCTAGTTGCAATTTACACACTACGGACAGTACATAAGTTTATAATATATTAATAGGATTTAGAGTAATAGTTGTAAGTTTATGACTTGTAATTAGCATAACATCATGGTATAGTGATAAATTAGATGATATATGTATGATACAAGAAATAAAAAGGATTAAATTCTAAAGAATAATAAGAGACAAATACAAATACTTGATAATAATAATACTTTGTACAGTTTATTTTTAATATAAAAGAATAATACCTACATTTCAATTCTTTCTCCGAATGCATGACTTGTTATCGTTGAACCATTAATTTATATTATACTAATGTGATAGTATTGTTATTCGATATGTACCTCAGCTTCAACGTTAAATGAAATAATTGGATAAAAGAGTAATTATTGAGCTCTGTGTGTGTGTGTATGTGTGTGTGTGTGTTTATATTGATCACACTTATGTCCATCGACACATATATAAATTAACATAGGTCTTTCGACAATGTTCTTGCCACGTGACAAGAGTTCCCATTCAGATTCACTTATTTCAGGGTATACGTACATTTAGTCCGTCTAATGCAAAACGTGTAATGGTCTCCTGCGTTTTTCTTCTCTACATAATAATTGCTCTTCATACAGGTGAAATCTGGCATGGGTTAATATTTTTCGCAATAAATTCTAAATTGTAGATAACATCCTATTAATAAACCTGGCCAGTTGAGTCAATTTTACAAAAATTACTACGTTTTTAACTATTGGCTGGCGACGAGTTCTTAATTTAAATTATAATTGTATTATACTATTCACAGCATCTTTGACATGCACATCATTGTTATGTACATGAAAGTATATCTAAATAAAATCTTAATTATATTGTGACATTTAGTATCTGACATTTACTATTACAATATTTTTATAAGAAAGAAACGTATATACATATACACAAGTAAGAATTATGCAGTTAAATTTTTTCATTCTGTTACACATATATACATATATATATATATATAACACACTGTTGCCTTTTGTATGTAACTTGTTAGATAATATTTCATATTCAATGCTATAATGATCATGGCAGTGTATAAACATGCTTTGACAGCTAAAGACAAATCTTCCAAAAAGTCCAAGAAATAAACGGATGGATGTTGATGTTTTCATAACATTTCACAAGATTCTAATATATATAGCGGAGACAGTAATAATAAACTCCTACTTAAAAGAATCTCGTGCTTTGTTGATGAATTCTTTTTTGGTGGTTCATGACAAGCCTCTTCTGCAAACTGCTACAGATGCATGGTATATGTTGTTCTAAGTTCCTTTCTATCTGAACTACACGTTTAATAAAGTTATTCAATAGCATAATATATACAATTTCTTACACAGAGTAATTATAATAAAAATTGTGTCATGTTATGAATATATATATCGTATCACAGTTTATGGGATATTTAGTAATTTTAAGGTTTTGACATCAGCAATTTGTTATGTTAATGATTTCCTTACTTTCAGCATCAATAGAGGTATTGCACAATTCACCATGCTACTTGTAGTATAGATATAGAAATCTGATGTGTCAGGTATCACTGTAAATAAGAAAGAGTTATTATTTATTGGTATATTGCTAGGAATGACACGTAACAGTGTGTATTCTTTAAAAATATTGAAATACAGGATACTTACATACATAATGACAAATATAATCAATAAAACGTTTTCTGATATTCATTTCCTTCCGATTACAGTACTCTATATCTTTTATATGTGCAATGATACGTATAAAAAAAAAGGATTTGGAGAAATTGTAGTCAATTTGGGTGTGTAAAAACATCTCTAAGACAAGAATACAGTTACGTGTCATTCCTAGCAGTATACCAATAAATCATACATCTTTCTCATTTTCAGTGATTCATCAGATTTCTGTATCTTTGTTACAAGTAGCATGGTGATTTGTGCAATACCTCTATTAATGCTGCAAAAGAAATAATTTACAATACAAGGTGATGTGAAATTCTTAAGATTACTATCTGCTTCATAAACTGTGTTACTTGATAACATTTTTATTAAAGGAGGAGGGTCCCTAAGGCCTGTTTTCGGCACCCTTCAAAATTGGACGAAAATGGCTAGAATCACTTCCTTATATCCTTGCAAGTTATATTTAGTCAATTCCAGCGTAAACCCAAGTATTTAGAGTATATACTTCAAGTATACATGGTGCATCAGCGCGCCCGTATCAAGCATTTGTTTGGAAAACTAAGCGTTTTTGAGATAAATTTTTCACTTGTGCGATCATCTACAAAATATTACAAATATTAACATTTTGTTTCAGTAAATATAGACAGGAAATGAAAATCATATTGTATCAATTATATATTAAAGTTTGTGAAGCCTGCGTTTAAGCGTTCGCGGTAAGTACAATTTACATTTTACGTTTCACCGCCGCCGCCGCCGTCTTCGTGATTGTCGCCTAATTCCTCGCCGTCCTCCCCGTCGTTTTCGTTTTTCTCCTTCTCGTACTCGTCCTCGTCATTGTCGCCATCGCCGTCGGTTGCTTTCTTCAAAAACGAACAAGACTTGGAAAGGGATCCGTGGCCATTCTCAGTTGTGCGCACCCTTTCAGGACGCAGCACACACAAGCCCCGCCACCACGACAAGGTGACAGCCACATTGGCGGGGGGGAGAGGAGAGGATAGATATTGATGGGAACACAAGGATAGGAATAATAGCGTTTTCTACTGGGAAAACTGGTGCAACACTGGTGCACACTAAGGCCTGTATTCATAGTAAAGTCTCAAGTCAACACGTAAGACAATCTTGATCAAGTTAGTCTTATTCGATCCAGACCGTCCTAAGATATCTTAAGACAGTCTGGATTGAATAAGACACTTGATCAAAATTGTCTTGTGTGTTGACTTGAGAGTCGACTATGAATACGGGCCTTGGAGTGCACCAGTGTTGCGCTAGTCTTCTTAGCAGAAAACGCTATAGGATAGGAAAGGTAGTGGGTGAAAAAAAAAAAAAAACAGTTGCAAAATGCCCCTGCGCCTAAGGGTAAAAAAAAAATTAAAGAAAAAAATAAAATAAAACAAAAAAGACGCTTATTTCTTGGCAACTGTGCGCCTGAGGCGGCCCAAAAAAAAAAAAATAACTCGTACGCCTGAAAAATATAATAACATATGTTACACGGAAAACCCCTACATACATAAATATATAAAAACGGAAAATGAGATACTTACAGGCGCCGTTTCTTTAATCGCCTAGATTGGCCCTGTGCCACACGCCGTAGGACAACTCATTTTCGTCGTCAGACTCTACGACGAGGAAATTCTCATTCTCGCGGAGCTTGAAAAAAAAAAAAAAAATTTTAACTAAATGCGCACACACACACGGTATCGATATATAATTATACAAACCGAAAAGAAGATACTCACAGGCGGGATTTCGATGACTGGAGTAGGTATACTACACCGGTTCGAACCCAACCTAGGGCGAGGGGGGTAGAGGGGAAGGGGGGTTCCGCGACGCGGGGTACTCCATACCCGGTGGGCGAGGGGTCCGCGGGGGCAAGGGAGGGGGCCAAATGTTGGCGAGGGGGGTAGAGGGGTAGGGTGGTTCCGCGACGCGGGGTACTCCATACCCGGTGGGCGAGGGGTCCGCGGGGGCAAGGGAGGGGGCCAAATGTTGGCGAGGGGGGTAGAGGGGAAGGGGGGTTCCGCGACGCGGGATACTCCATACCCGGTGGGCGAGGGGTCCGCGGGGGCAAGGGAGGGGGCCAAATGTTGGCGGGGGGGGTAGAGGGGAAGGGGGGTTCCGCGACGCGGGGTACTCCATACCCGATGGGCGAGGGGTCCGCGGGAGAGGGGGAACCGCGTTTACTGACATCGCGGCGGCCCGCGGGAAAGGGGGAACCGCGCTATGGGCCGCGATGGATGCGGACGCGGTGGCCCGCGGTGAGGGGGGTCCGGACTGCAACCCGCGTGACGTCACATCATATATCGTTTCCGCGTGCGCGCCTGCATGAATGGGCAACCCGTCATACTAACCTGTATGTCTCTACAACAAGCGGTACGTATGATGTATGTACGTATGTATGCATGTATGTATGTACGTACGTATGTACGTTCGTATCGCGGCGGCCTGCGGGAGAGGGGGAACCGCGCCATGGTCCGCGAGGATGAGGACGCGGTGGGCCCGCGGGTAGGGGGGTCCACGGTGAGGGGGTCCGGACTACCGCTCGCGTCGACCGCGGATCAGCGTGACATCACCGTGCTTGCATATCACATTCTTTTTCTATTTACCTCTTCACGTTCTCTCTCATACTCACTTTCTTACCTATACCTCCTCGTATTCTCCATCCGCGCCCGTTTGCGTCCTCTCTCCCGCTCTCAGATGTTCATTCTTATTCGCGTATTTATTACTAAAGCAGGTGCATATTTTTAAAATATTTGCTTTTAAAAATAGAAAAGTCGCAGTTTTTTATAATTAAACGACGCGGTAGCGTTCTACCGTCAGGTATTTAAATTTTAAATATCTAATTAATGCAATTTAAGGAATTGGAAGGGAGAGGTGGAAGGATAATAAATTTAAGTTTTTTTTAAATCATTATACATTTATTAAGTTTTTAAAAATTTATAACACCTAATTATAAAAAGATGATGCAAACACTCATCCATACTCTCTCAACTATAATATTCGTTACAAAACACATGTGCGGGGGATGTAAACATATATATACTTATTACAATAGATAAACACATAAAATCTATTAAACGACTATAATAACCATTACACAATTATGTATTATTAAATATAAATTTCCATTTCTATGTTTTGGAATCGTCTTTCAAAACTTTTAAAAAACTCCTCATAATTAAGGAAACATTCAATACACTCCCGACACTCATGCGCAGGCTTTATGCGCATTAACCGTCTATCGCAATCACTACACCGCATCTTACTGGAAATGTTTAATCCATGTAGCTGCGATGAGATTGAGTGCCACCGCACTCTTCGCACGTAACCAATGGGCCGCTCTCGACGTGCGTAGCACCTTTCGCACAGCCGTTTCCGCGGAAAGCCGTACCCCACATAGCAGGGGACGATTCCGATCACGCAGTCGGATTGCAGCAGGTAGTAATACCGCTCCGGATAATCCTGCGGTCGAACCCCGTCCAACAACCTAATTGTGATAGGTTCTACTGGTGGTGGTCTCATTTTCTAGAATTAATAAATAAAATTAATATATTTAAATTTTTTTAAAAATTTTCAAATATATAGAAATTAATTATTTTTCTCTTACCCGCTTTTTTCACTCTCTAATGCCTGTTCGTTACCGACTATGCAAAGGACTCTGCAAGAGCTCAATTTATAGGAGTTGAAAAATGTAGAGTGAGGGATCTACGTGATTTATCTGCGACATATTACATTACCAAAAACGAGCAGACGGTTGTCATGAAAAAATAATTTTTACTTACCGCTGCATCTTGCAATCGCGGGTGACACTATAAACAGCTGTTGAACATAGCATATCGTATGAGATGACAATTGTTGTGAGAAAATAATCCTCGCAAGAAAAAGATGTTTAAGCAAATGTAATTGCATCTTTGCATAGAACACATCTAAAAGATGATACAGCGCAATTGTAAGGAATTGGAATAGGGAGAGGCTGATGGATAATAAATTTAAACTTTTTTAATCATATACATTTATTCAGGAATATTTAAGCATATTTATATTGCATAAAGTTAACGTACATCACCCCGTCTCAAGGCATCACGCAAAAGTTCATCCACAGCATAAGCTAATAGTTTGCAATCTATGACAGAGGTTTTATTACAAACTTCGCGCAAGATTTTGACAGCATCTTTTCTCTCGGCACCAAATAAACTACTTTGCAAACTATAGACAAATAGATCAAACCTCTCATCTACCTCATGTGTACTATGACACAGCTTCAAATATTCATGCTCGACACAACGTTCGAGCTCAAATAAAAACAATACAGTTGACGGCTTCATGTACAAGCAAGTATTGTATAATGTAAATTTTACAACACTTGTTCTATTACGCATTTTAACAAGTTGAAAAACCAAATCTTGAATCGATAGCAATGAACCAATAGTTGACTGCAGGAGTTGTTCAATATCAGCACGTTTTTCAATTAACGTTGTCCATGTTGCGTGTGGTAACACTATTTGATTTCCTCGATTATCACCAAGAATTAATTCCACACAGGATGTAGGTCCCACGTTGATTCCCAGTTCCAAATATTTGTAAGATGTGGGTGTTAAGGGAAATATTCTTCGCATGATACGCGGCGTATTACGAGGTTTATCAAAACTGAAAAAATACAATTATATATGTAAAAGTATGTGTACAATTATATATAAAGAATTTGCGGTACTTACTTATTATGCTCTTTCTTGCGAGACTCGTCTCCAATCGGAACATAATATTTAGCACCGGCAGTGTCCATTATATCTGGAGGTTGTTTGCTGAGCGTTTTGATGCCACAATGTGCTTGAACCGTTTTAGACTCTCGACTGAGCGTTAGAATCCTCTGGGATAATTTATACACACGAAAAACTGCAAATATTGCATTAGCGCCGATGATGTGCGGCTGCAGATATGCATGATGACAAAAGTCCAATTTAGATACAATTTCAATTTTTGCAGTTTCGCGTAAGTCAATGGCATGATATCGTTTTCATGGGCAGTCATCGCGTCTCGCGATGACTTCATTAAACGTGTGCAAAACTGCAAAATTCTGCAATTTATAAATCAAGCGCCGATGTACGGCTGCTGCGAACATGCATGGTGACTAAGTCCACGTTAGATATAATTTCAATTTTTTACAATTTTGCATAAGTCAATGGTATAATATCATTTACAAGGACAGTCGACGTGTCTCGCAATGATTTCATCACACGTGCAAAACTGCAATTCTTACATTTTTCAGACAGTGCTGATGTACGGCTGCTGTGATCATACAGATTAAATTCACATAAGTCAAGATGACACAAAAAAATGATACAATTTTCAAGAACATGTCGCGACGCGTCTCGCGATGACTTCATCAAATGTGTGCAAAATCTTGCACTTTTAATAGCGCCAATGTATGAATGCCGAGATCATAGGATGCGTCATTAGTGCGGGATATAAAATGAAGAAGTCTGAGGATACACTCAGTAGTCGAGGACTGGAAGTCATGAGTGCACCAAATTACATGTAAAAAGTAAAAAAGGATATTGCACCTCTTGAAGAAATGGAAGTTGAAGTCAATGGAGAAGAAGAAATGTCTGATGACGATGCAATTCTTTCGGATGATTCATGTTTCGAAAGCGATATGGAGGAAGATGTAACAGAAGTAATACATCGATTTCTAAACCAAGCTGAAGTTAATACCTTAGACGATTTAAAAAAGATGTGCTGCATATATTTCTATTATACACCCGATCATGCAAAGTTTTGCTCATCATGTATTGTAAGAATAAGTGGACTATTTTCACGTCTTCGCGCCGTTCGAAAACATGACACTGGTACATACATGCTCATCGATGGTTTATTCTGTTCGGAATGTAGAGGTCCGTTGTATCAAATAATGCCATGTAATCTGTGTCCTATTTGCACAAAGTGATATAAACTGTTGTGAAAGGCTTATAACAGAAACAAACAAAAAATATTCTTTAAAGTGTTTCTTATTGAAAAAAAGGTCATTACAATATGGAGCGATTGGAGAAAAATGTGCGGGAACAATCCACACGAGTAAATTCGGTGGAAGAATATATTGTGTGGGAGCAGCAATGCGACGAGTGTATCAAGTTATTGGAAGAGCAAAGTCGAATTAAACGTTCACGATCGGATATCGATGGATTATCGATTGGAAATCGACAATCGCTGATTTTTAAAATATCAAACCTCGAAGGCTTGAAAAATTCGCTTCGCAGACGCTTTGTACACGCGGGTGCGGGATGTAGCTCGCGAGAAAATGGACTTGTATGGCGAGAGATCGATACGGCTTTCGAAAGTCGCATATTGACTGGTGTGGTTATAAACTATAATCACATCGAACCTCGTCAATTTCTTGAAGATGCTAAAGATATTGTACTCGATCGTGTGCGGAACATCATGCAACGACTTGACAATGTAAAGATAAATACTATGTTTAATGGCGAATTTGTTGCTGGTGACAAACGCGCGAATATAAATATCGCTACGAGAAATTATGAACTCTTTCGCACGTCCGATCTACATGAGTGGTACGAGCGGCGCGTTATCGAGCCCACCTTAGCATCGCTGGAAGAATTCCAGGAACGTGATAGCGGGTGGGCATTGTCACATATAATCAATTTGACGGTGAACGTAAACAAGTACAATCCTTTGCATGCGGGGTGTTTTGTGGAAATCCCGCGAGAGATAAAGCTGAAGAGAGCAGTGATCAATGTGCAATCAAAGAACAATGCATGTTTCGCATGGTCAGTGGTGGCTGCTCTGCATCCAGCTGAAAGACATGTAGAACGGGTAGCCTCATACCCCCATTACACGTCGGTGCTCAATCTTAAAGACATTGAGTTTCCAATGACGTTGACTCAAATTAAAAAATTTGAAAATTTCAACGACATCTCCATCAACGTATACTGCATCGAGAAGGAGAACTCGATTCTTCCGATACGGCTCGCCGATAGTAAGAAGAATAGACACATCAATTTGCTATACATGCAGGATCCGCAGGACGACAACGTGGGACATTTCACGTGGATAAAAAATCTATCCCGCCTTGTGAGCTCGCAAGTGAGCAAAGAAGCTCACAAGAAATACTTTTGCGATCGGTGAGTACGCATTTTTAAATAAAATTATGCAATAATTTTTATATAAATGATATATTAAAAAATTTTATTATTTACAGATGCCTACACTACTTCAACTCGAGCAAAAAGTTGGAGACTCATGTTGTAGACTGTCGGGAGATGAATGACTACGCTATCCGGTTACCAAGCGATAAGGACAAGTGGCTCACATTCGGCAATTATAACAGGAAAGAGCGGCTTCCTTTTGTCGTATACGCCGACTTGGAATGTGTGTTGGCAAAGACGGATAAGAAAGAAATGGAAAAAAATTTATACCAACATCACAAAGTATTTAGTATCGCGTATTATGTACATTGTTCGTACGACGATTCATTATCCGCATATTACTCTCGGCGTAGTGTAGATTGCGTTTCATGGTTTGCAGAACAACTTAAAAATTTAGCAATACGTGTAAAAACCATTTTATTTACCAATGTCCCCATGGTAAATTTAACGCGCGAAGAATGTGAAAAGTTTCATAGCGCATCGCATTGTCATATATGTGAGAAATCATTCGCGCCGGATGACGTGCGAGTACGCGATCATTGCCATCTGACTGGGCGGTATCGAGGTCCAGCGCATTCAAATTGCAATCTAAATTACAAAGAATCTTTTTGCATTCCCATTGTATTTCATAATTTATCCGGCTACGACTCACATTTCATTATCGAGGAAATTGCCACAGCGTTCGAAGGGGGAATCGAGTTACTTCCGATAACAAAAGAAAAATATATTTCGTTTACCAAAATGTTCAACTTGCGGAAGACAAATCTGAATCGAGAAATCATATTAAATTACGTTTTATCGATTCGTATAAATTTCTTACGACCAGTCTCGACAAATCGGCATCTTTTCTTAATAATGATAAGCTTAAAATTTTAAAATCAGAATTTCAAAATTTATCTACCGAACATTTCGAATTATTGACACGAAAGGGTATATTTCCATACGAATACATTGACCGCATCGAAAAATTGGAGGACTCGTGTTTACCATCGCGCGAATCGTTTTACAGTTCCTTGACCGGTGACACTGTATCCGAGCGAGAATACGCGCACGCGGTCAACGTCTGGCAGCGGTTCTCCATTCGAACGCTAGGCGAATATAGCGATCTTTACCTCAAAACCGATGTCTTGCTGTTGGCCGATATATTTGAAAATTTCCGCGATAAATGTATCGAGAGTTATGGGCTCGACCCCGCGTATTACTATACTCTTCCCGGGTATACGTGGGACGCCATGTTAAAACATACAAAAATTACATTCGAATTACTTACAGACATTGATATGGTTATGTTTATCGAACGCGGTACACGCGGTGGTCTGAGCCAGTGTTCAAAGAGATACGCGCGGGCCAACAACAAGTACATGCAGTCGTACGATCCATTGAAACCATCGTCGTACTTGATGTATTTCGATGTAAACAATTTGTACGGCTGGGCAATGTGCCAACCTTTGCCCTATGCAGATTTTCAATGGGTCGACGACGTGTCTAGTTTTGATCTATCATCGATCTCGCTTGATTCACCTATAGGCTATATCCTCGAAGTCGACCTCGAGTACCCACAACATTTGCATGATGCGCACACTGACCTACCGTTTTGCCCGACACGCGACAAGCCGCCCGGTAAGCGGCATGACAAGCTCCTCGCAACCTTGCACGATAAGAAGCGTTACGTGATACACTATCGCAACTTGCAACAGTGTACGCGTCACGGGCTCCATATAGCAAAGATTCACCGCATATTACAATTCACGCAATCTCCATGGCTTCGCGATTATATAGAACTCAATACGAAATTTAGAACACTGGCCAAAAACGATTTTGAAAAAATTTATACAAATTAATGAATAATGCAGTATTTGGCAAAACAATGGAAAATGTGCGTAATCGCGTAGATGTCAAACTCCTGACAAAGTGGGATGGAAGATACGGCGCAGAGGCAATGATTGCGAAACCAAATTTTCATAGTAGAAGTATTTTTTCGGAAAATTTGGTTGCAATAGAAATGCGCAAACTAGAGGTTAAATTATACAAGCCAATTTATGTCGGAATGTGCATACTCGACATTTCCAAGACATGTTTATATGAGTTTCATCACGAATATATGTCACCATTGTATGGTGATAAATGTTGGGTAATGTACACCGACACAGACGTTTAATATATCACATCGAATGCGAGAATGTTTATGAGAATATAAAACACGACCTCCACAAATTCGATACAAGCGATTATGCCGCGGACAATCTGTACGGTATACCGCTTGTGAATAAAAAGGTACCAGGTCTAATGAAGGATGAAAACAATGGTGCGATAATGACTGAATTTGTCGGACTTAGAGCAAAGATGTACGCCTTGCGAGTCGACGGTGAGAAAGATACGAAAAAGGTTAAAGGCGTCAAGAGTAACGTTGTCGCGAGAACGATAACGTTTGACGATTACATGCAGTGTTTGAATGATGAGATTGAAATGACGCGACCGCAATCATGCATTAGATCAAAATTGCACAAGGTGTACACCATATCGGAAACGAAAATCGCTCTAAGTCCGTACGACGATAAGCGATACATTGTGCCTGATTCTACCGAATATTCTACGCTACCATGGGGACATTATAAAATACCGCTGTAAATATGTATTTTGTAAATAAGAACACGTATATTTTGTAAATAAAATGACTTATTAATATTCATATTGTAATAAATATATACAAGTTTACAATTTTACAATACATTATTTTTGCTTATCCAAGAATTGTGTGAATTATCGAATCCCAGCCACTTTACATAGACTTCATCCCCCCTTTTACGCAACACTTTTTCAACGAGATACACGTCGGGATTAGCGACGCGATGCAACTCGTATTCGTAGAATCCTCCGGCAACGGGTTTTTTGCAGGAATCTTCCAATAGATACGTCACGGGATTAGTTTTCTGCACTTTGATAATTTTAAACACCTCTGTGGTCCAATTTGGCGTGTACCCTTTCTCGAAGATTGTCTTGAATTTACTTACGCGTACCGAGTCACCCACTTTAAATCGCGCGGGAGCAGCGATCTTTACGTGGCTGTACACCGTTGTTAGGAGCTTGTCGGCGATCGCGGGGGTAACATCGATGGGTCGCATGCCAATAGTTCGATGCTTTCGCGCGTTGTAATCTGACACGAGGCGCGACAATGAGTCGATCCATCTGTAATTTCCATTGTGCGTAAACATTTTCCACATGTCGTTCTTAAGCGTGCGATTAAATCGCTCGACAACCGATGCCTTCATTACGGAATACGTCGAATAGTGATTGATATTGTATTTCTTTAAGAGTTTCTGCACGTTTGCGTTGTAAAATTCCTTCCCCCTGTCAGTGTGAAGATTTTTCGGACATTTTGCGCCGTCTCGAATTATTTTTGCAATCGCCGTAGTAACCTCATTTCCGCTCTTGGCCTTGAGCGGTACGGCCCATGCGTGCTTGCTCAGCACGTCGATAACGGTGAGTATGTAGTGGTAGCCTCTGTTGAATCGCGTGTAAGGACGCATCTCGACCACATCCGCCTGCCACAGGTCATCGTATCCGCGCACTATGACGCGTCTTCGTGGAAAATTTCTTCTCGCCGGAGCGTGTAGTTCCTCCACCAGCTGCCGCTTCTCAGCTGTTTTCTTCTTACTAGCCATGATGACAAGTAAATGACGCCAAAATCAAGTGTACGTTCTGTCTTATCTATTCACGATGATTTGTAATGATTTGCTGAATCGTCTTTTGGAGCTCGTTTAGGGCAATCTGCACGTTATTTTGGAACGCGACCATCTTTCTCTCGATTTCATCCTGTCGATTCTTCAAAATTTGTATGCTCTGTTGCACGTATTGTTTGTTGGCAGCATCGCCATCATCTACAGGTAGCGCTACACGTCGAATCTTGCGCGATTTTGCGTCGAAGTCAGTGGCGACCACGCAAAGAGCGTTATCGCGCACGTAATTTCTGAGTAATCCGCTCCATTGATAGTACGGTTCCGCTCCGCCTCTTCCGAGCGATATGCCAAACTTGTTGATCGGCATTTCAATGTTGATTGAATGGGTCACTGACGCGTGGTTTAATTTATAATAAGCTCAGCCCTCGCGAAGTTCCTCGATAATCGATAGAATCTCGTTGTTGTGACCGTTGTGGGCCGCTTGGCGCGAAGCTTGGAGCACTCGGAGACGGTCTACGAGCTCATTGGGGTCGTCCCAATGAACATAATCGATTTTGTTGTCGTTTAATGTCACAGCACGCGGTATACCTCTTCAGTTTTTTGGCCTGATATCAGCGGTTTGATTATTTGTGTGTATTTGTATCCCCCATTGCCACTTAATCGACCGTTCGGATCATTATTACGTTTTATGCGCGCTTGTCATCAACAGCATGCTCTTATACGTTTGCATGTCGTCCACCGTGTAGATGTCGTCATCGGGGACTTTCTTGAAGATTAACTCGTAAAGACCGGGTGTGCCGACATATCGTACGCCGTCGATAAAAATGTTATCAGCGCTGTTCACGTCAAAACGTTTACTACCAAACTTCATTCCATCATCGTCGAATTTAACACCGTAAACGTTGTCCATACCCTCCTGTTTGCCACTCAGGACAGGCATGAGATACTTTAGGCTTAATGGGCCCAATTGATCTAGCAACACTTCTCGACCCTCCTGCGTTTGCAACTTATTTCGAACGGATGTCACGAGCGAGTCGTCCGTGGTTTCGAAAACATCCCCCGTTTACGAGTGAATCAAGCGTTGTAGGTTGTACTGTTTTCACTGTCGTGGACGGTGTAGAGGTTATCGGCGGGTACATCCTGTGGAGCTTTTAATTTACGCGGTTGTAAAATTTTGACTGTTTCGTTCAGAGTAGATGGCACTGTTTTCGATCGTCTCAACTTTGACGTAACCGGAGTTGAAGCCATTACAACGTCATCAAAACGAGGCATTTGATCGTTTTCGCTTGGAGCTGTCAAACGACTCTAACATTTCAGGTTCTTCGCCAACGGTGTTTTCGACAATCTGCTTTAAAGGCTCGATGATGGGTTTAAAGTGTCTCTCCAACGCGATATCTTCCTCCATTTTACCGGTTTTTAATGCGCGATACTTTTTGCGAATCGAATCGCTCGTTTTCACAATTTGCTTGGCTATCCTCTCGCGATCTCTAGTCTCCATGCTGCTGGTGTCCATATTGCGACAACGTTGTCCAGCCAACGCGTTGATAACAACTAAACGCGTTACGGTATCGCAAAGTCGTTAAATCCTTTTCTATATCGACCATTTGAAAGCGCGCTGTCTTTGTCTATCACCACGAATCCATACTTTTGCTGCCAACAAGTATGACACAATTTGCTGAAATCCTCGAAAGACATGTCGGTGTTTACGTGATCGTTGTATACGTGTTTTAGATTTGTACCATCTTGTTTAAACAAAATCAATAAATTTGCGTTGTCGCGTATAAGATGCTTCGGTATCTTTGCGTACGTCTGACAAAGATAGAAGGAGTCGACGGCTGCGTTGCCGACCCATTGAAAAGTATTCTCTTATCGTGTCTTGCTTGTCGCACGCCACGTCATCAAAGATAAAAATAGAATTCGGAAGCGCCTCGCTCGGTGGAATGACGTCACTGTTATTCGAAAAAGTAAAGTAGCCAATCTCTTCTATCGGTGTTAATATATTCTCCAAGTATCGATATTTTGGTTGTTGCAGCGATTTCGAGTACACGTACACGTTCTCGAAGCGTACACCGTGCGGACTTTCCAGCAAGCTTATCAACACGTTGTCTTACCACAATTCGATGGACCACAGATGATACCGCGTATAGAAATTGGTAGCATGTCTCCATGTTACGTACCTCTTTCATTAACTGTACCTTATCATCAAAGTTTGTCACTTTGATCACCCGCGATTGTCGCACGAACCGCATGTTATCTACCCTCCACAACAAATGTAAAACGGTATCGTGAAAACCGGCCTATTTATACAGGAGCGTAGAGCTGAGACGCTCAGTACTCAAAATGTTTTTGCTA
>JASTWQ010000666.1:0-93659 GCA_035220615.1 Leptothorax acervorum | reverse complement strand
CCTAGCACAGACCTCGTACAGCCGAACCACCGTCGGCGATGGCCTACCGAGGTCCGAAATAGGTGAATACCGAGTTTTACCCCGATCCGACCTGGTGCCGGAAACACCCAGCACGGGAACCTTCCTCAGGAACAATCGCGTGCGATCGCTTCACTGAGCCCCCAGGAATGCAGCGCACCAGGTCCCATCGACCTGCGAACTCTGTGCGCCGAGATCGACGCACACATCATCCACAGGGACAAGACCCACACCGATGCATTTCTAAGATCATTGTAAGCGCAGATATCGCGATCCCGTGTCCATTCGTCGAATGTGCGGCGAGATCGACGCACACGTCATCTACGGGAATAAGACCCTTACAGATGCATTTCCGGAAGCATAATAGGCATAGATATCGCGATCTCGCGTCAATCTGTCATGTGTGCGCCGAAAACCACGCACACGGATGCGAACCGCGAATAATCGTTATAAATCGTCTTATAGGAGGCCAAGTAGCCTTATCATCGCGATCCCGTTCGAATCGGATGGATACGCGCCGAATCCCAGCACACGCGTTTACAGCTAGAAAATGTCATATGGGCGTGTGCAGGAGAATGTATTAATCATGGCCGTTAAGCGCGAGCGATATCCGTGGTCCAGATCCCGAGATATACCTGAAAAGTCATATCTGTGTAAATTATCTGAAATCATGATAATATATTGTATCGAACATCCTCACATTTAGTTTCCGTCGAGCGCGAAAACACAGCGAGGGACAAAAATGACATTCCTGCGTGTTTGTCAGACCTGTTTGTCCGATACGCAGCTGTGAACAGGTGACGATCACGTGATGGCTGATGCAACAACAGGAGTGGGGGTAACGCCCGGAAGGGGACGTACGCCGTTGCGAGCGAGCGATCGAGAGTAGTCGGTCGGGAGATAGCGCCGTGGGTAACACGCTATGACATGTACGAACATCGCAAGCGAAGATTCTCATTACAACCCGATGATACCCGCGCGCGGAGCGATATCCGTCACTTTTCGTGATAAGTTAACGTGATCGATACGTGTGATATTTCGACTCTGATATCCGTTTACCAAACCGAGAACCGTCATACGGGAGAACACGTTGTATTCTCACGACAACCGATGATAACCGAGTTGCGGAGTGTCGGACAACGAATTAATCCGAGTTTTCACGATTTAACGCGCTACACACAACTGTAACCAGCGATCACAGTGTGACACCGCGAGTGATTGTAAATCATTGTGAACCGCATTGTAACGAACATTTATTCTACAATAATATGAATAAATACATTGTTATTTAAGTGATATACCGAGTGTCAGGAGTCATTCGACGATATCCTGTGACCTATCCTGAGTCACCTTCCAAGCGGGAGATTCACGCGTAATCACCATTCCTGCGGAAATTACGTGCGAGTAAATGCATATTGCTTACGCTATAAGCATATAGTATACACACTTATCTGATATTCTGCGACGATCCTGTGGGTTCATCCGTGACGATCCAGTGGTCCAGCATCGTTGGTAGTAAGCGGCTTCTACGAAGGAGGTCCATCCGTGACGAGACGCAGAGCGGCCAGCAGCAGTCCGGAACACCTGAAACAGAGAGAAAAGGGAATTAGTCGACAGATACGGTTAGTGGTTATACTTACCTTTCTCGATTTAACGGGTAAAATCGAGTGGCGACCGTGCTACGCAAACTTTGAATAAATTTCGGTAGTTTGACGAATGAGTCGTGTCACGCGTGACCTAACGTTTCCGGTTACAACCTAACGTGTCCCGGTTACAACGCAACACGACATCCCACGATCGACGCTGCGCCCCTCCTTACCATGCGCGAAAACATTTTGTGCTACCGCGCGGTGTTGTGCACCGGTGACGGTCCGTGCACGAAGTAATATCCGCGAAACTGGCCTCTGAGGGCAGACTTGACCATATCGGCGACACCCACGCGCGGGCCGCGGTAATCGGCGTAGTCGCACTGAGCGAGATTACGCAACAAGTGCGTATCGGGACCGATACAGGTTCCAACGTGCTTGCGCCAATTGGAAAACCTGTAGACCAGGCCATGCTGGAAGAGCAGCCTTGACGCGAGGCACAAAACTCCACCGTCGAAAATGTGAAGCGCGTTTATCTCGTCAGACATCGCACGACCCCTCAGTCGCCTACGGTCTAACGTGACCACGCCTTCACGCGAAGCGACTGTTGTTAAACAACGTACTCCTTAGTGTACGCGTAAAAGTCACGCACATGTGGCGTAGCTGTTTTGCCAGGTTTTTAAATTCTCGCGAGCGGTCCGCGGAACCGCGACAAATTACGTATGCCGCTAGAAATCCCGAGTCAGCCGGGCGCGCCATTTTCGCAGCAGAGCAGTATGCCTGCATGAATGTAGTGCTATGGCCTTCCTGCGACGGAGACGCGTGGACCTGGAAGTAACCATACTCAGCGGTAAACCCGACCCGATATCTCGAAACGCGCGGTCCAAGTTTTATGGAATTCCGAAAGATACCCGCCAGCGTGTTGCGGCCTTTACCGTAGAGCTTAACAAGCAAAGCACCGTCGCCCCTGCAGCGAAATACGTTTGCTGGATGCAGCTGTATTATATCGACGTGCGGATGATTTTCTCTAATCAAACGCCGTACGAGAGCGTCCGCTAGCGCCAGATCTAGACGGAGTCCGTGCTCGGCTATATAGAAGCGGACGCACGTCATCCTGCAGTCGCGACGCAGGTCCACTTCGCGAAGTCGATCCGTCACCAATGCAGCAAATGTCGCGTAATCACGCTGCATGACATTATACGAGCGCTCGACGTCGTACGCCGTATACTTGATACCAGCTCGCGCTGTGTCACAATCGGGTGCAAGTCGCCTTGCCGCTCGCACGATTACGCGCTTGACAAAGCCGGACACGCAAGCACGCAAGCGACCCCTCTTGCGTCTCCGTGGCTTGCACCGGCAAATGTCCTCAGTAAGGCACTGTCGTCGTCCTTTTGAAAGATAATATATAAAGGACGCGAGTCAATGGAGCCTAATTAAGCCTCGTACCACTGTACGCCCTTACGATACGTGTCGCTCGTGCACGTAAAAGCCGGCTCCTCTAGGTCCTCCATGTCTTCTCTTATGTCGTAATACTTTGTGGCCTTTATATTTCGCGATTCAAAAATCGCTGACGGTTTGAAGTGTATCTTGCACACCGTTTCACATTTATACTGCTCCAGCGTTGTGCAAGACACGACATAAGAATCTATGTCGCTCGACACGTCATACAAATCGTTATCGGAGACGAGGATGCGTGGGCCATTATCTCGGTGCTGCTGTCACTACTGTCGCTGCTGCTGATGGTCGCACTTGTCTGTACAGGCGAGATATCCGCCGCCGCCGTCGCTACACTGTCCTCCATGTCGCTGCTGCTTAATGAAATGGGCGAAAATACATCTGGAACTCCAATGTCATCCTGTGATGACATGAAACCCTCGTAATCATTCATGTGGGCTATTTTTCTTAACTCCACGCGTCGCACAAATGGCACCGAGGTACCGCGCGAGTCTCGCAAAGTGCAAGAAAAGCGACCAGTGTCCGCAGCAATATAAAAAAGTAAAAATTTTCAAAAAATGACCCGCCGACTACGGATTCGTCTTGTGCATCGAAAAACAAGGGAAAAGTGTACTTGTCACTTTTCGAAATCTGCAACCCTTTCGGAGTTACAGAAATCGCAAAAGTTTTCACGCACGACTCAGGGAGAGTGTGATTTTCGTGAAAAACGCTGAATTTGTTTTTTTTTCTCTCAGGAGCACTCCAAAACACTCTCTCAATGGTCCCGAAAAAAGAAAACCGATTTCCGATGCGCGCTCCTTATATAAGCTCCTGGTGGTGCTGGGGGTGGGGGCAAATATCTTTAAACACGAAAAAATGAATATCTCAAAAAGTACTGGAGCTAGAGCGATGGTCGTGGGCTAGTTGGACGCGGAAAATAAAAAGCTGTATGATGGTGTCACAAACCCCTTCCCCCCGCCCCCCTTGGAACAAAAACTTACGATATCTCGGAAACGGCGCGAGATAAAAAATCGGACCATGGGACCTATTTTGTTTCTCTCGTCAAATCTTACAAGAAAGGTCCTATGCTCCGACCTTCCATCTATCACCGTTTTCGAGATACGAATTTTCAAACAATTTTAATGTAGCTACATCAAAGTGGGGGGGGGGGGGGGCTCCGCATGGATTCGGCATGCCTACCTGGGGGGCTTCGCCCCCCACACGTAGGGGTGCAAGGGGGCTTGGCCCCCCCTCCCCAAGAGTTACAAATTTTAAAAAATGTCTTGTTCAATTTAGAAAAAGAAAAACTCGTAAAGTACAGCAGCTAGAGGGATGATCGTGGTGTCATTTTGTTCGTCTTGGAAGACAGTATGAGTAACATAAGGGACGCTCCTTAATCTGTGACCGTTGCAGAGATATCGATTTTTGAAAATAAATACAATTTTATTAACAACTCGTAAAGTAGAGCAGCTCGAGGGATGATCGTGGTGTCATTTTGTTCGTCTCGAAAGATAGTATACGGAACATAATGGGCGCTCCTTAATCTGTGACCGTTGCCGAGATGTCGGTTTTTAAAAATATATCAAATTTTTTTAACAACTCGTAAAGTAGAGCAGCTAGAGGGATGATCGTAATGTCATTTTGTTCGTCTCGAAAGACACTATAAGTAACATAAAAGGCGATCATTAATCTGTCACCGTTGCCGAGATAGAAATTTTCAAAAAATTTCAAAAATTATTAATAACTCGAAAAGTAAAACAGCTAGAAGAATGATCGTGGGCTCGTCTTGTTCGTCTGGAAAAGCACTATAAGTAACATAAAAGGCGCTTCTTCATCTCTGACCGTTGGCGAGATACAAATTTAAAAAAAAAATCCAAAAATTATTAATAACGAAAAGTAAAAGAGCTGGAGGAATGATCGTGGGCTCGTCTTGTTCGTGTGGAAAAGCACTATAAGTAACATAAAGGGCGCTCCTAAATATCTGACCGTTGGCGAGATACCAATTTTTAAAAAAATAATGCAAAATTGTGAATTACTGGAAAATTAAAGCAGGTAGAAGAATGATCGTTGTGTCCTTTTGTTCGTCTCGAAAGACACTATAAGTAACATAAAGGGCGCTCCTTAATCTATGACCGTTGGGGAGATAGCAATTTTTACAGAAAATTTCAATTTTATAAATAACTCATTAATTACAGCAGCTAGAGGGATGATCGTGGTGTCATTTTGTTCGTCTTGAAAGACAGTATAAGTAACATAAGGGGCGCTCCTTCATCAGTGACCGTCGCATTGTTACAAGTGTTGTAAGAAATGCCCTGTCCAATTTTTTATGTTCGGTGTGACAGACAATTGCTTATAAAATAAAACAGTACACAATTGCGATATTATAAAAATTTCTATGTATATTTATTGTATAAAAAGAAAAAAAAATTGCATATAGACATTTAATACATAATAGTACGAAAAAAAGTATCCAGGAAAAGCATAAAAAACGAATTAAAGTTAAATAAAAGTTGAATACAACTTGTAGAAAACTGCAATAAAACCTGCAACAAAATAAAGGGACATGGTGTATTATACATATAATAATGAAACAATATCAGTAAATAATGACACAAAGATAAAATGAGATACTTACTATTCGTGATGGATGGTGACAACGGGGATGACCTGCAACCCGTCCGGGATTGCGATCCTCACCATTCGCACCCCCTCCTGTCGCAGCATCTGACGCATGCCGAGCCGCCAACCCGGCACTCGGAGGACATTATATACAACTTCGACGTCCTCGTCCTCCTGTTGCGCTGGTGGTGGTGGTGGCGATAATTCCGCCACCACCTGTACGTCGTCGTCGCCGTCGTCGCCGTCGTCCTCCACCGTGTAGCACTCGACGTCGTCGCCGTCGTCCTCCACCAAGTCGACGACCTCCTTGCCCTCGCCGTCCTCCTGTGGTGGTAACACCTTGCAATAAAAGAACATACATATTACTAAATGCACACACGGAATGGCTACATAATAATAAAGAAATGATTTAATAAAGTACTTACCGGCGGATTTTCCGGGACGTGTACGGGATAAGCAGCCTCCTCGTCTGCAGGGTTGCTCACGACCTGGAGCTGGTGCTGCAACTCTGCCATATGCTCCTGGTGGACCGTCATGAGCTCCTCATGCTCGCGCTCCAACAGAGCTATCGCCAGCTCATGCTGCATCTCCTCGTCTTCTGCCATTATTTGTACTGCAAAACAGAATGCAACTTGTTACATGCGATAGGAATAAGAAATATAAAATGTACGCACACCTGTTTTGAGATAAAAAAACCTTGACATGTTATCCTACTTTTTACATGTAACGTAATGACACAAAGTTTATCTGTAATCTTACCGCGTGTAGTGTACGATCAAGTGTACCCCTCGCTGGTGGAAACAGCAACAATACTGAAAAAGACGAAAAATTATACCGATCGTTGCAAATTTGAGTGTACATCGATCGCGCGCGCACATACACACTCTACTCGCGTATAATGTTTTATAAAGTACCGATTATTATAGTAAGCAATATCCAAACTTACCGCGTACCTCCTGTGCAAACAATTCTTAAATTGCTTGCAACAGTTGAGACAGCTGTCAAACTGCGTTAACAATGATTGATGGACTGTCTAGAGGGGCGCACCACTATTGTCTAGTATCATCTAGTGACAAGTTGTGTTATTGGTCGGAAGGATATTTAATGTTGTAAAAGTAATGGAAATAGCTTGTTATTGTTGTTTATCGCTCATGGAATTGTACTCTAACTCAGAAGCAATCAGGACGACATGTCGTTGCTTGCAGTCAATGATAATGGTTTGTAATCGCATCAAACAACTTCAAGGTCGTTTCCAATGATCGCGGGATGACTTGTATTTGCTCGTAATCAATCAGGATGTCTTGTATTCATTATTTCTTTTTTTGTTTCAAGATGCTATAAGGAACATAAAGGCCACTATGTTTCCTGCAGACTCTGTCGATGTAGTATGTTCAATTACACTTGGTTGAGAAACTTGAATGTAGCTACATCATAGTGGGGGGGGGGGCTCCGCCCCCAACCCCCACAGGCCGGGGGCTCCGCCCCCTGGACCCCTGGCCACTCCGCGCCAGCTAGATGGTCGGGGGGGGGGGGGCTTCGCCACTCCCCTCCCCTGAGGTGGACGCGTGGAGTCGGAGCGCCTAGGGCGAGGGCTCGCCTACAGATACAAAGTTTAAATGCCTTGTACAATTTGGAATACGAATATCTCGCAAACTACAAGAGGTAGAAGAATAATAGTGGTGTCATTCTGTTCGTCTACAAACATAGTATAAGTAACATAAAGGGCGATCCTTAATCTGTCACCGTTGGCGAGATATCCATTTATAAAAAAAATGCAACGTTATTAATATCTCGCAAAGTACAGCAGCTAGAGGCATGATCGTGGTGTCATTTTCTTCGTCTCGAAAGACACTGTAAGTAACATAAAGGGCGATTATTAATCTGTCACCGTTGGCGAGATACAAATTTTTAAAAAAATCCCAAAAATTATTAATAACTCGAAAAGTAAAGGAGCTGGAGGAATGATCGTTGGCTCGTCTTGTTCGTCTGGAAAAGCACTATAAGTAACATAAAGGGCGCTCCTTAATCTCTGACCGTTGCCGAGATACAAATTTTAAAACAACCTGTTTCCCGATGCTCGGATCGAAGCTCGCGGCTTGGTCAGGGTCGAGAAAGAGGCGCGGAGGAAGAGACGAGATAACACGGTTTCGGATAATTATTGAGCGTTTATTATTATAAATGGAAATTATTAGATTTACAAGATTAAGCGAGGCGACAGCCTTGGTGTCGTTATTACAAATGATAGAATTAATTGCGCTGTTAACACAAGTATTAGTTCGCTTTTACAATGTATGTGCGAGATGATTGCACGGTGATGCGAGATAGTTTTCCGGAGTGTACGTGTTCGGCCTACGGCGGTACTTGACGGGACGCTTGCGGTCGAGGGGCGCGATTGATGGCCCGCGTGGGGCGTCGCAAAGAGCGAAAGTAGCGCGGCCGATGGCCCGCGTGGGGCGTCGCGGGAAGATAAGTAACGCGTATAAGTGGGCGGCGCTTAAGTTACCGAATTCGGGTAAATACCTAAGACTGGCGCGAGGCGTGTACGGCACGCGGAGCGATCTAGGCGTGGATTACAATAGCGCGAGGTGGGTACAGTACACGGGGCTGTACGGACGAGCGCGTTTAAATGGCGTATGGATACGCGGGCGCGAGGATCTTGACAGGATGTCAGGATGCTGCGTGCAATCGGGAACACCCGACTGGGAAGAGTACTCTCCTCCGCAGTGCACGTAGACGGCAACCGGGAACACCCGGCAGGACGGAGCACGCTCTGTCCGGTGCACGTCAAGGGAAAGACCACGGCCGGGTACGCCCGGCGTACAGAGAACGCTCTTGTACGAAACGTGGACTTTGCGTGTGATAAACGGTGGTACCGGTTACCGAGAACTCTCGGAAGAGACGAGTACGCTCAACCTCGCCGGTACGACCGGGGCTTTCAGGATAGCGGTATCGGCGTACGGGAACTCCCGAATAAAGGCTGAGTACTCTCAACCTCGTCGACACGGCTGGTGATTTACAAGGAGCAGGATCGGGACTGGAAGTCGTGAGCAGCGGACAGGTCTGGTCGGATTGCTGGCTCAAGACGGAGTCTGACAATTAGGCAAATTCGTTGCCTTTTTATACCCCCCGGGGCTCATTACTTCGTTAGCGGGGGTATCGCTTACGCGGAGCCGCACGTGGCGGGGATGTCGGGCCGGAGTGGGGGCGCCGAGCGCTCCGGCGTCGCGAACGCGTTCGATATTGTTCGGACGCTCTCGGATATCGATCGGTTGCTCCGAATCGATATCCGAGGCGGCGGCGAGTGCGCCGACTTTCGTTACAGTTTAAAAATGTGTGGGGGCATTCCGCCCCCTTTTCTCGCCCGACGGATGGTCGGCTGGGCGGCTCGGCTGGTGGACGGCCCGGCCGGAACGATGCGTATCAGGGGTGCATCGTTACAATTTTAAAAGAAATTCAAAAAAATATTAATAACTCGAAAAGTAAAGCAGCTGGAGGAATGATCGTAGGCTCGTCTTGTTCGTCTGAAAAAGCACTATAAGTAACATAAAGGGCGCTCCTTAATCTCTGACCGTTGCCGAGATACAAATTTTAAAAAAAATTAAAAAAAATATTAATAACTCAAAAGTAAAGCAGCTGGAGGAATGATCGTAGGCTCGTCTTGTTTGTCTCGAAAAGCACTATAAGTTACATAAAGGGCGATCCTTAATCTATGACCGTTGCCGAGATAGAAATTTTAAAAAAAATTCCCAAAATTATTAATAACTCGAAAAGTAAAGCAGCTGGAGGAATGATCGTTGGCTCGTCTTGTTCGTCTGGAAAAGCACTATAAGTAACATAAAGGGCGCTCCTTAATCTCTGACCGTTGCCGAGATACAAATTTAAAAAAAAATTCAAAAAAATATTAATAACTCGAAAAGTAAAAACAGCTGGAGGAATGATCGTAGGCTCGTCTTGTTCGTCTCGAAAAGCACTATAAGTAACATAAAGGGCGATCCTTAATCTATGACCGTTGCCGAGATAGAAATTTTAAAAGAAATTCCCAAAATTATTAATAACTCGAAAAGTAAAGCAGCTGGAGGAATGATCGTTGGCTCGTATCGTTTGTCTGGAAAGACACTATAAGTAACATAAAGGGCGATCCTTAATCTCTGACCGTTGCCGAGATAGCAATTTTTAAAAAAAAATTCAATTTTATTAATAACTCATAAATTACAGCAGCTAGAGGGATGATCGTGGTGTCATTTTGTTCGTCTTGAAAGACAGTATAAGTAACATAAGGGGCGCTCCTTCATCTGTGACCGTCGCATTGTTACAAGTGTTGTAAGAAATGCCCTGTCCAATTTTCAATTTTCGGTGTGACAGACAATCGCTTATAAAATAAAACACTACAGAATTGCGATATTATAAAAATTTGTATGTATATTTAGTGTAATAAAAAAAACAAAAATTGCATACAGACATTGAATACATCATAGTACAAAATAAATAAACGAGGAAAAGCATTAAAAACTTGAATAAAACTTAAATAAAAGTTGAATAAAACTTGAATAAAACTTGAATAAAACCTGCAACAAAATAAAGGAACATGGTGTATTATACATATAATAATGAAACAATATCAGTAAATAATGACACAAAGATAAAATGAGATACTTACTATTCGTAATGGATGCTGACTACGGGGATTACCTGCACCCCGTCCGGGATTGCGATCCTCACCATTCGCACCCCCTCCTGCCGCAGCATCTGACGCATACCGAGCCGCCGCCAACCCGGCACTCTGAGGACATTGTAGACAACTTTGACGTCCTCGTCCTCCTGTTGCGCTGGTGGTGGTGGTGGCGATAATTCCGCCACCACCTGTACGTCGTCGTCGCCGTCGTCCTCCAGCAACTGGACCTCCTGCTCTTTGCCGTCGTCGTCCACCAACTGCACCTCCTGGTCGTCGCCGTCGTCCTCCACCAAGTGGACCTCCTAAAAGAACATACCTATTACCAAATGCACACACGGAATGGATACATAATAATAAAGAAAAGATTAAATAAAGTACTTACCGGCGGACTTTCCGGGACGTGTATGGAGACAGCCTCCGCAGAATTCGTCATGGCCTGGAGCTGGAACTGGCGCTGTCCCACCGACTCCTGGTGGAGCGCCATCAGCTCCAGATGCTCACGCTCCAATTGCTGGATCGCCAGCTCATGCTGCAGTTGCAGATCGTCCTCACTCGAGTCTGCCATTATTGTTACTGCAAAAGAATGCCAGTTGTTACACGCGATAGGAATAAGAAATGTACGCACACCTCTTTTCAGATGAAATACACACAAAATTTATCTGTAAACTTACCGTGTGGTGTACGAGACTGTACCCCTCGCTGGCGGAAACAGCAATAATACTGAAAAACACGAAATATTAGACCGATCGTTGCAAAATTGAGTGTACATCGATCGCGCGCGCACCCTCTACTCGCGTATAATGTTTTATAAACTTGCGATGATTATAATAAACAATATCCAAACTTACCGCGTACCTTGACTGCAATGAGAGCGCCTGCGCGAACACAATACGACTTCAGAACCCAAGCAGCTGCTTTGATGTAAATACGGCAATGATTGATGGACTGTCTAGAGGGGCGCACCGCTATTGTCTAGTATTATCTAGTAAAAACTTGTGTTATTAGTCAGAAGGATATTTAATCGCATAAAAGTAATGAAAATAGCTTGTTATTGTTCCTTATCGCTCGGGACGACTTGTACTCTAACTCAGAAGCAATCAGGACGTGTAGCCAATGAGAATGGTTTCTAATTGCATCAAACGACTTGAAGGTGGTTTCCACTGATCGCGTGATGACTTGTATTTGCTCGTAATCAATCAGGATGTCTTGTATTCGCACCCAACAACTTTTCTTTTAACGTTTAAAGATTGTAACGATGCACCCCGGAATATGCATCGTCCCGGCCGTTCACCAGCCGAGCCGCCCGGCCGACCACCTGTCGGGCGACGAAAGGGGGCGGAATGCCCCCACACATTTTTAAACAACCTAAAGTCGGCGCACTCGCCGCCGGATATCGATTCGGGACAAACGGATCGATATCCGTACGCGCCTGAACAGTATCGAGCGCGTTCGCAACGCCGCGCCGGAGCGCTCGGCGCCCCTACTCCGGCCCGACATCCCCGCCACGTGCGTCTCCGCGTCAGCGATACCCCCCGCTACCGAAATAACGAGCCCAGGGGGTATAAAAAGGCAACGAATTTGCCTAATTGGAAGACTCCTTCGTGAGACAGTAATCCGTCCAGACCTGTCCGCTGCTCACGACTTCCAGTCCCGATCCTGCTCCTAGCAATCACCAGCCGTGTCGACGAGGTTGAGAGTACTCAGTCTCTATTCGGGAGTTCCCGTATGCCGACATCGCTTTCCTGAGCCCCGGTCGCACTGGTGAGGTTGAGCGTACTCGTCTCTTCCGAGAGTTCTCGGTTACCAGTGCCACCGCTTATCACACGCTAAAAGCCCACGTCCCGTGCGGAGCGTTCTCCGTACGTCGGGCGTACCCGGCCGTGGTCTTTTACTTTCCTTGACGTGCACTGTACAGAGCGTGCTCTGTCCTGCCGGGTGTTTTCGGTTGCCGTCTACGTGTACTGCGGAGGAGAGTACTCCTCCCAGTCGGGTGTACCCGATTACACGCAGCTTCCTGATATTATATCCAAGATCCTCGTGCCGCGTATCCACACGCCATTTGAACGCATTCGCCCGTGCGAATTATACACGCCTCGTGGCACTGTATCGCGCACCTACTCGCGCCGCGTGCGGTACACGCCTCGCGCCGTTCTAAGGCATTTACGCGAATCTACGAAATTAGGCGCCGCCTACTTACTGCGGTACTTTCACTTTCCAGCGCCGCCCCGCGTGGGCCATCGACGCGCCCATCGATCGCGAGTCAAAACATCCCGCTAGCTACCGCCGCGAGCCGACTACGTAAATTCGGGAAACTAACAACGCCCCGCCTTGCGTTACCACTTAAAGCGTTTTCTATCAAACACGATTAATACTTGTAAAGATTGTAATACGTATACGAACTCGCCGCATAAATTGTATGTAAACCAGCTATTTAATTAGAGCAAATAAATTATATTTAAACCAGATATTCGAGTATAAACCTGAGCATACGCGCTTTTTCCTTCGCACCTTTTTCTCGACCCTGACCACGCCGCGAGCTACGATCCGAGCTTCGAGAACACAGGTTGTTTTAAGATGCTATAAGGAACATAAGGGCACTATGTTTCCTGCTTTCTCTGTTGATGTAGTATGTGCAAGTATACTTGGTTCAGAAACTTGAATGTAGCTACATCATAGTGGGGGAGGCTCCGCCCCCTCAAACCCCCCTGGCCGGGGGCTCCGCCTCCTGGACCCCTTGCCCCCACCCGTCAGCTAGATGGTCGGGGGGGGCTTCGCCCCCCCCCCTGAGGTTGGCGCGTGGAGTCGGAGCGCCTAGGGCGAGGGCTCGCCTGCAGATACAAAGTTTAAATGCCTTGTACAATTTGGAACACGAATATATCGCAAACTACAAAAGCTACAAGAATGATCGTGGTGTCATTCTGTTCGTCTCGAAACATAGTATAAGTAACATAAGGGGCGATCCTTAATCTGTCACCGTTGGCGAGATATCGATTTTTTATAAAAATGCAATGTTATTAATATTTCGTAAAGTACAGCAGCTAGAGGCATGATCGTGATGTCATTTTGTTCGTCTCGAAAGGCACTATAAGTAACATAAAGGGCGATCCTTAATCTCTGACCGTTGGCGAGATACAAATTTTTAAAAAAATTCCAATAATTATTAATAACTCGAAAAGTAAAGCAGGTAGAGGAATGATCGTTGGCTGGTTTAGTTTGTCTCGAATAGAGCTCTCGAATACACGTGTATCAGACTACACGTGTAATCCGTGTATTTAAATTTTCCGTGTTTTAAACCGTGTACATCAATTTAAGAAACTTTTATTCACGTGTATCCGTGTACGTGTACACGCGAACACGTGTACACGTGTATCCGTGTATGTGATACGTGTACACGTGTATGTAATACGTGTACACGTGTACCCGTGTATGTGATACGTATGCACGTGTATGTTCACATAAATGAAGATGAAATATGTGTATGTACACGGGTTAAAACACAATAAAGCTAAATACATAGCAATTGTTATTGTTAATGTTATTTATTTACTGGCAAAACAAAGGCAGTTTATTGTCTAAATACATAGGTTGCACGCAACATCTATTGTCAATGTATAAGTGTGTGTGAATAAATACATTTATTATAATAAGCGACATATATATTACGGAAAAATAATGTTTATTAATATTTTTTTTTCTTAACTTATCATAAATTTAGAAAATGTAGAAAATTGTATCTATGAAAGTAGACTTCTATTTTGGTATAAAAAAACTAACATATCTACATTTTCTGGCAGCAAAGAGCTTCTTTTTGAAGTAATTATATTACCAGCCGTTGAGAAACATCGCTCTGAGCTTGCAGAAGATGCCGGTATACTCAAATATCTTCTGGCAAGATATGAAATAGCCGGAAATTTATTTATTTATGTTCAATTAAATTTATTTATATTCAATTAAAGTTACTTGCATGCGCAAGTCATATTTATATAAATGTTTCTTTATTAAGTAGCAAAATAATTTTTCGTTTGCGGTATAAAATGATAATAAATATTTAAGAAGGAACTAACTGTTGTTCTCTAGATGCTGTGTTGCTTTCCTTGTAAACACCATGAATTGTCATTAAATGTCTTCCCAAAGATCCGGTAGTACCGCCAGTGCAGGAGAATTCATTGTCGTCTGTGTCATCGCATAATTCACAATATGCCTTATCACCTTTACGGGTAGCGTACTGCCAAACCCAACTTTTGCGAAGCTTCATGCTGCTTATTCAATAATCACATGAATTGTGATCTATCTCATCCAACAGACAGAGTTTGTCTCCACGCGATCGAAGATACAAAGGAACAAATGACAGTTATTTTGAAGGTGCTGCCAGAAATGTTAGTTTTTTTATACCAAAATAGAAGTTGACAATAGATGTTGCGTGTAACCTATGTATTTAGCTTTTATTTCCATTTATATGTACATACACGTGTATATGTATCACATACACGGATACACGTGTACATACACGGATACACGTGTACACGTACACGAATATTCGTGTACATGTGTCACGTACATAAGTACACGTGAATAAAGGTTTCTTAAATCCGTGTACACGGTTCACGTGTACACGTGAATATTGAAACACGCGGACAATCGAGAGCTCTAGTCTCGAAAGATACTATAAGTAACGTAAAGGGCGCTCCTTAATCTCTGACCGTTGGCTAGATACAAATTTTTAAAAAAATTCCAATAATTATTAATAACTCGAAAGGTTAAGGAGGTAGAGGAATGATCGTGGGCTCGTTTTGTTCGTCTCGAAGAGACCTACCAGAAGCGTAAGCGGCGCTCCTTAATCTATGACCGTTGCCGAGAAACCGATTTAAAAAAAAAAAATGAAAAATTATTAATAACTCGTAAAGTAGAATAGGTAGAACAATGATCGTGGTCTCATTTTGTTCGTATCGAAAAATGCTGTAAGGAACATAAGGCCCGATCCTTCATCTGTCACCGTCCGTAAGATATAATTGTTGAAAAATATCTTGTCTATTTTTGTTAAACTTTGTTATGCAATAACTCGTAAAGTAGAATAGGTAGAAGAATGATCGTGGTCTCATTTTGTTCCTCTCGAAAAATGCTGTAAGGAACGTAAGGCCCGATCCTTCATCTGTCACCATGCGTAAGATATAATTGTTGAAAAATATGTTGTCAATTTTTGTTAAACTTTGTTTTGGAATAACTCGTAAAGTAGAATAGATAGAAGAATGATCGTGGTCTCATTTTGTTCGTCTCGATAAATGCTGTAAGGAACATAAGGGGCGATCCTTAATCTGTCACCGTTGGCGAGATATCGATTTTTTAAAAAAATGCAATGTTATTAATATCTCGTAAAGTACAGCAGCTAGAGGCATGATCGTGGTGTCATTTTGTTCGTCTCGAAAGACGCTATAAGTAACATAAAGGGCGATCCTTAATCTGTCACCGTTGCCGAGATGTCAATGTTTAAAAAAATTAAAAAAATTATTAATAACTAGAAAAGTAAAAAAGGTAGAACAATGATCGTGGTGTCCTTTTGTTCGTCTCGAAAGACACTATAAGTAACATAAACGGCGCTCCTTAATCTCTGACCGTTGGCGAGATACAAATTTTTAAAGAAATTCCAAAAAATATTAATAACTCGAAAAGTAAAGCAGGTAGAGGAATGATCGTTGGCTCGTTTAATTTGTCTCGAAAGACACTATAAGTAACATAAAAGGCGCTTCTTAATTTCTGACCGTTGGCGAGATACAAATTTTTAAAAAAATTAAAGAAATTATTAATAACTCACATGATAATTCTTAGATGATAATAATCATATATTTAGTTGCCACTGAGTTACTTGTATCTTGCGGGATTCTCAGATGATAATAATCTTTTATATTTAGTTGCCACTGAATTACCGGAAATAAGTTGTCGCTGCAAGTTCATATTTTTTAATAAACTATAGCTCAAACGATTGCTCCTTAATTGCTCCTTTAGAATCAAGAATTGCTCCCCTTTTAAAGTTAATATTTTTATAAATATTTACAAAAAACGTAAAATTTATAATTTTCACTTAAAAACATATTTCTAATAGCTTTGTGCAACTAAATCCAGCATAAAACGATTGCTCCTTAATTGCTCCTTATTGCTCCATCATTACTTTAATGATTTGTTGCATTTTTATTGAAAAAAAAAACAAATTAATCATTTCACAAATGTCGACGCCGCCACCTATCGGCCGCCTATCGTAACTATATATATATATATGACATAACGATTTCCCGCGGTTTGCCGGTGGCGGCCATTTCCTCTCGGATGACTCGTCGGAATTGTATATGTTCTGTGCTCGTCGGTGCTCGTCGGATTCCGCATTGTGCAGCGTGTTCGAGCCGTTTTATTCATCAAAGGTAATTCAATTGATTTCTAACATTTCTCATTGATAATATGTAACGTATTATAAAGACAATTAAGTATTACTCGTGTATGTATTTGTAATAACATTTTTCTAATTGCAATTATTGTATATATGAAGATGACTGAAGTAGGTTATGGTTGACGGCGAATACTGCAAAAATAATAATTTATTCTCTCTCGGATCCCGCGTGTTAGGGCTCGGGCATTCCGCAGCGCGGTAGGCCGTGCACACACAGCGGTTCCGCCGCGACAGACCGTGCACACCAGAGCGCCTTGTCCCGCGCGGCTGGCCCGCGCGGTCGAAACCGCTCGTGTGCGCGCGGTCGATCTGTTCAGGTCTGTCGCGGCGGAATCGCACTGTGTGCACGGCCTACCGCGCTGCGGAATGCACGAGCCCCAACACGCGGGATCCGAGAGAGAATTAATTATGTTTGCAGTATTCGCCGTGAACCATAACTTACTTCAGTCTTCATATACAATAATTACAATAAGTACAAAAATGTGATAAAAAATATATCAAATATATGTATATGTAACGTTATAAAAAAAATAATACTCATCATCTATATATATTTTTCTACTTATTGCAGTTACCGTACGTGAAGACGTTGGAGTACATTAATTGTGTACGGCTTGCTGCAAATATAATTATTATTCTTCGTCGGATCTTGTGTTGTGCAGCGTTTTCGAGCCAACACTACTCATCTGCAAAGGTAAGCCTTAATTTCCAGCAACAAAAGTACCCCGCACGGCAGGGGTGTCAGATTTTAGCCGGTATTCACTCGACAGTCAGCTGGTGGGGAACATGCACGCAAGACAAAGCACGTAGCTGCGAGCACAAATACCTGCTTTCTCTTGTGTGCGTGTCTCCTACCAGCCGACTGTCGAGTGACTCTCGGCTTAAATATTATTTACAATAAGTACAAAAGTGTGATTAAAAATATATCTAATATGTATATATGTAACGTTATAAAAAAAATAATACTCATGTATATTTTTGTACTTATTGCAGATACCGTACGTGAAGACGTTGGAGTAAATTAATTGTGTACGGCTTGCTGCAAATATAATTATTATTCTTCGTCGGATCTTGTGTTGTGCAGCGTTTTCGAGCCAACACTACTCATCTGCAAAGGTAAGCCTTAATTTCCAGCAACAAAAGTACCCCGCACGGCAGGGGTGTCAGATTTTAGCCGGTATTCACTCGACAGTCGGCTGGTGGGGAACACGCACGCAAGACATAGCACGTAGCTGCGAGCACAAATACCTGCTTTCTCTTGTGTGCGTGTCTCCTACCAGCCGACTGTCGAGTGACTCTCGGCTTAAATATTATTTACAATAAGTACAAAAGTGTGATTAAAAATATATCTAATATATAGATATATATGTAACGTTATAAAAAAAATAATACTCATGTATATTTTTCTACTTATTGCAGATACCGTACGTGAAGACGTTGGAGTAAATTAATTGTGTACGGCTTGCTGCAAATATAATTATTATTCTTCGTCGGATCCTGTGTTGTGCAGCGTTTTCGAGCCAACGCTTTATTCATCTGCAGGTGACTCCATATTAGAAAAACTGATTGGAATGGTGTCGCAAATTCATTTAGTCTACATGCCCAGGTAGCATTCGGATGACCTTTTGTCTAAAAGACATCATTAAGATGTCTTTAAGATGCCAGAAATCTTAAAGATGTCTTTATGATGTCTTTTAGACATTAATTGCTACCTGGGTAAACCTCTGGAGAAATAAAAGTGTACAACTTAGTCTATAAGAAAGATGTATGACTGCGCCTTTTATTTCACAATTCTGAGTTTTAGATCAGGTTATCTATATTTGTTCTTCTGCATAGTTGTGATAAACTTACAGATTGTTGCAGGTGATATTATTATATTTACGTAAATACATTTCTAAATTTACGTAGCTACATTTCTAAACATTGTATATCATATATGTATTTATGTGTGTATACATATATGATATACAATGTTTAGAAATGTAGCATCAATGAAGATTACATCAAGATATCACAGGTTATTAAAGTTTTTTGACGTCTATATCAACTACAACAATGTATAAGTAAAGTAATAACAAACGTATCAGTAATAGCGATATGGTGATTTCTGACACTTTAAGATCTTTACAAATTAAGTAAGTTTCTTAGCACTGTAAGAAATTTATCATTTCGACATGGTTGACGATTCCGGTTATTTGAGATTAAATTAATAATAAATCAATAATGTAGGTTATTCTGACAATTAATTGTTATAATATATATTGTTCTAATTTTGGTATAGCTTCTATCCGCGATATCTTGAAATTATAGTAAAAAAAAAAAAACGAAAAGACGATTCTTGCAAATTCCATATCACAGTGCGACGTTTTCTATAATTTTCTTTATAACAATGGGTCCTCGTGCTGCAGTATCTAATTCAAAAATTATAAAAACTTTAATAGATTTTGAAATTTATGACAATCAAACCCGTAAATTGAAATCTAAATTTAATTCAGTTTGGAAAGACATATGCGCAACATGGAACAATAGAATGAAACCGTATAATTTTTACTTTTATGTCCATCAAAATTGGCATAACGTTTTCGAAACATATAAAAAGATGAAAAATGTGATTAATTTCAATAAGTTTAGAGAAGAAAGTGTAATTCTAAGTGAAACTGATGACATTGATATTTCTGACGTGTCTAATGATAGTGATAGCAGTTGCTTTAACAGTTTTAAATGGAATACGCAACATCCATGTAATGATAAAAAAGTTCAATTTAAAATTGTTTTATCGAAAGAACAATGGTTAAATATTAAGCCGGAAGAAAAAGTCAATAATAGGGGAAAAATTTATTATTCTTTGAAGGATGGGTGGACACATATTTTGTCTGAACTAATTTTTTTACAAGAAAAATTGCCATGTGCGTATTCTTTTAAAAACCAAAAAGTAATACACACGAACTGTTATAATGCTACAGATTATATTATAAAAATTAATGGATTTTGCAGTGAACACAATTGTAAAGCTCAAATTTATGGGCAAGGATCATTTCAGTTTACCAATGATGATAATGTATCGCTCGAATTCGTTACCTTAAATACTGAAGGTTTATTACACTCCAAAAAAAGATATGTGTCCGGGATTCGAAGAACGTCGTTTAAGAAACATTTGAAACACAAAAAAGCCGGTGTATTTAGAAGCGAATTAATTAGAAAATACCATAAATATGGCGATCAAATTGGTCCTTTGGTACCAAATAACAATGTTATTAATAGAGTGCGTTTCGAGGGTAAAAATGAAGAATTCGGTGTTAAAGATACTGTATGGAAATCGATTGAACATTTAAAAAGTGACGTTGAATTTAGTCGTGCTATTAAACAAACAGGCTTTGATAAATTTTTTTTATGTATTGGACACCTAAACAAATTGACGTTTATAATGACGTGATAAAACTTGGTTCAACTGTTTCTATTGATGCGACAGGGAGTGTTGTCCGTAAAATAACACGTTCAGAAAATAATTCTTCTAGTAATCATATATTTTTATATCAAATAATTACTCACGTTGAAAAGATCATAATACCATGTGCTCAACTTCTCTCGGAACGGCAAGACACTCGAATCGTTGAATTCTGGTTACGAGAATGGATTTCATCTGGCGCACATGTTCCTTTAGAAGTAGTCACTGATATGTCAATTACACTTCAAAATGCGATTACTTTAGCAACTAATGGAATATTTTATAAAAAGTATTTGTCAATTTGTTATAATTTTTTAATTGGAAAAACTCAATCTGTACTACGGCCATTTATTCGTATTGATGTTGCTCATCTGATACATTGTGTTGCTAGACTGAAATGTTTTTCTCGTGCAAAACCAGCAGTAAAAGATTTTTACTTACGTTGTATAGGATTTATGACTACAATTGAAAAGTTTCAAGACTTAGAAAGATATATGAAATCAGTTTTGATTGTTTGTCAAAACGAGAGTAAATGTCAAGCAGAAATTCAGTGGATTTTGAAAAGAATTGAAACTTTCAAATTTGATGATTCCATTGATTATAAACAGATAAGACAGTCTAGTGTTTGTGAAAATGGCAATAATTGTACAGAACACATTTCTTGTAATGATGAAATTGATGTATTTTCCGTTGTAACAATAGATCATAATTATTGTTACAACGCTGATAATCTTTCGCTTTATATTGATCAAATTGTAGAGCAAACGCATTTAGAGCAAGATTCAAATATGTCAATTAATTTTAATGATATAAACATGTATTATTTTCCGGAAATTCTCAACGATTTGAAACGTTTATTTAAACAGTTTCCATCTTGGACCAATGTTATGTTAAACTGTTCTAATTCAAAAAATACTGTCGCAACATCTGCTCGATCCGAAAATTATTTTCGGTTTATTAAGGAAAATCTCTTAGAAGAACGTCAACCATGTCGATTTGATAAATTTTTTATAAAACACGTACGATCAATTAATATCAAAGTTATCAAAGCAAGAGCAGCTTATGATGCATTAAAGAAAAACAAAGTTATTATTAATCAAAATCGTGAGGAAAAGTTACGGAAGGAGGAACAATTAATTTTATAAACAAAAGAAAATTGGAAAAATAAAGTAGTGAATGATACATGTGATTTCTCTAATAGAAATGAAAAAGATAATTCTTCTATTGGTGATTTTAATATTGATGAGTATAATTAATTAGAAGCTATTAATTCAAAAGATATTGTTCATTCAACTCCGAAAAGTATGGTGGACTATAAAATTATACAAAATTCAGAAAACAATTTTTCCATTGTGTTGAACATTGAAAAAAAAGGAATTAAACCGATAATTAAAGTAAATCAACATTCTGAAAATGACAAGAATTTATTGAACAAACGCGGAATGTATGTTACTCCATGTCCTAACATAAAGGTAATCCACCAAAAACCTGCTCAAAAAAAGTTTAAAAAAGATTTTATTATAAATGGCAACAGGTTACCTCCACGTATGATTAATAAAAACAAAGTTTATCTTTTTAACACTTGTCCGTTCGATTCAATTACTGAAATTGTATCTGCTGCTTGTTGTAACTCTAAAAACTTTAAGAATTTTGTTATTTCATAAAAAAGAAAAGAAACTATTTGTTTGTTTACATGTGTACGTAATTATATTGAACACGGAGCTACAGCATCGTTTTACAAATTACGAGCAACATTGTTAAATTCATTATATTCGTCTACTGCTAGTAACAGTATAACTTGTGAAGACAATGTTGGCGATTTATTTAGTAAACTAATGAGAACGTACGATGTAAATATTGAATCAATAACGTGTCAAAATTCTCAATGTTGTGCAGTTAATTCGCGGAATATACCAGTTTTTCATTTAAGCGCGAAAATAGTCTGGAAAAAAGGTATACAGTATTTGAATGAGAGTGTAGAGGGGTTCATACGCGCAAAAATTATCTACTGTCAGAGCTGTCACACAAACTCCGCTAGAAAAATTATCCAAATTCGTAATTACTTATGTTTAAATATCGACCATTTTTATAAATCATCGATTTCGTTTACCTAATAAGACTTTTCCAAACACAAATTTAAATGATATTCCAACTACAATAAAAGTACAAGACAAATGTTATACTTTGTGTGGCGCAATCCAGTTTATACCATCTATTATTACTAATGGTATTGGACATTATGTTGCATACGTTAGGTCACTCACCAACAAATGGACAGAAATTAATAATCTCTGTAAAAAACCAAAAAATATTGTTAATTTACCGGCGATTAGAATATCATTATTACTTTATGTATTAGTTTAAATAATTTTGCTCACCATATGTTGGCCGAAGATAACATTAAATATCCATCAGCAATAGTTGCAACATGCATAAACAATAGAAAGATATTTTTATAAATAAAAGTATCAAATTTTTTTTTTAGAAAATAGAATTAATGTGTGCCTGCAGCTAGTAGCATGTTTGAATATTCTAATATTGTTAATACGTTTATTCCAATATATAGTTAATAATTACAATATAAGCAAGCGCGCGCGCGCGCGTGTGTAACATATGTAGGTATGTATGTATATGTATGTTGATATATGTACATATGCCTTCATAATAATAAAAAAAGTGCAAAAACTAAAAGCGGTGCTATTGTACGCACACACATATATATAATATATATATATATATACAGGGTGTCCCAAAAAGCTCGGACACCGTTTCACTGACAAATTCTGTGGGACATTCTAAGAAGAAAATTCTTATGCGAAAATGTTGAGGCTGTAATAGTTTTTGAATTATAAGAATTTAGAGTTAGCGAATCAGACCGCCTAAAGTTGGCGCGCTCAGGTGTGGTACATCGCATAGCAAGTGAAGGTGGGCTAGCTTGTGACACACTTCATTTGACAAACTTGACAGTTTGCTGTGCATACGTATTTATTGATATTCCATAATGCTTGCATTAATCTTTATATACAGCAAATTGAACAATCACAGATAAATAAGACAAAGCTTCAAAGTAATTTTCTTGTCGTTTGAATTATGTCAATATCTAAAAACTGAGTCAATGCACAAGAGCACCTTTACTTGCTATGCGATGTACCACACCTGAGCGCGCCAACTTTAGGCGGTCTGATTCGCTAACTCTAAATGCTTATAATTCAAAAACTATTATAGCCTCAACATTTTCGCATAAGAATTTTCTTCTTAGAATGTCCCACAGAATTTGTCAGTGAAACGGTGTCCGAGCTTTTTGGGACACCCTGTATATATATATACAGGGTGTTCTAAAAAAGGGGGGCCAAAATTTAGGGAGATATTCCTCACACCTCAAGGATGAAAAAATGTTATATGAACATGGGTGCGGAAACAATTTTTTCAGGAGTTATGTTGAAAATATTGTTGACTGTATTACTTACACAAGAAACAATTTAGGATTAATCATTATGTAAACAAGTAACTATAACATTAAAGGTCAAATTTTTCTGATTTCTGCCTGGCAGATAAGGTCACAACCTCATTTAGCCGTACTCATAAAAGAAGCTCTAACTCCTGAAAAAAGCGTTTCCGCACCCATGTTCATATAACATTTTTTCATCCTTTAGGTGTGAGGAATATCTCCCTAAATTTTGGCTCCCCTTTTTTAGAACACCCTGTATATATATATATATATAATATTTATGTTATATCAATATTTGTAATCACGATATATCTACTACTATTAATAAACAAAATAAAAGAGACAGAGATAAAGTGCTGTTTTTAAATAATTTACCCTTTTATACTATAACCCGGTAAAAAATTTTGTATATAAAAACAAATATATATAAGTATATACATCATATATCAAAGGACCCCGCACTAATTATATGGGAAATTGGATCTCGGTAAAATCGGCTAATTTTTTAATATGTTGTAGCTTATGACCTACTGAACAAAAAATGTAATGGGCACAAAGCTAAATAATGGACAGTTTTTGAGCTACAGCCAGTCAAACACGAAAAATACGGGTCTGCGCGAGTACTATATCTCTACTCTTGGCATAACCCAGGACCAACGACATGGACGTGGTAGGGGGCTGGTCCCGTTGTGTGTGTGTGTGTGTGTGTGTGTGTGTGTGTGTGTGTGCGCGCGCGTATGCCTGTGTGTGTTTGTGTTTGCGCGAGCGCGCGACACTCGCACCTTTATAAATAGTCCGGGAGCCAGTAAACATTTTTGACACTTATTTTTGTAGTCAGTGAATTTAAATAGGATTGTTTCTTTAGTGATGCTAATTAACAAATCGGAAGTCTGGCTACGATTTTCCGCTGCACCAAAAATTATTCACGTGCCAGGCTCATTTGCCATACCTGCAGATCAGCCAGACTGCTTTTTTACTGACTGTTAGGATAACACTCATTAGTAGAAAAAACTTCATTAGTGCAAAAATAAGTGCCACCCCTTTGTATTTTTTTGCACTCCCTGGATTGATGCAGCGGAAAATCGTAGCCAGACTTCCGATTTGTTAATTAGCATCACTAAAGAAACAATCCTATCTAAATTCACTGACTACAAAAATAAGTGTCAAAAATGTTTACTGGCTCCCGGACTATTTATAAAGGTGCGAGTGTCGCGCGCTCGCGCGAACACAAACACACACAGGCATACGCGCGCGCGCACACACACACACACACACACACACACACACACACACACATACACACGGGACCAGCCCCCTACCACGTCCATGTCGTTGGTCCTGGGTTATGCTAAGAGTAGGGATATAGTACTCGCGCAGACCCGAATTTTTCGTGTTTGACTGGCTGTAGCTCAAAAACTGTCCATTATTTAGCTTTGTGCCCATTACACTTTTTGTTCAGTAGGTCATAAGCTACAACATATTAAAAAATTAGCCGATTTTACCGAGATCCAATTTCCCATATAATTAGTGCAGGGTCCTTTGTTTATACATGTCTTTTTTCTCTTAATATAGTATAACAGAGAAATAATCAAAGGAAGAATCTAAAAATAATTAAATAGATCACTTTCGTATTACATATTTTATAAAAAGTGAAGTTTTGGGTTATGAGAAAAATTTGCCCATATACAGGGTGTCCCGAAAAGCTCAGTCACCGTTTCACTGACAAATTCTGTGGGACATTCTAAGAAGAAAATTCTTATGCGAAAATGTTGAGGCTATAATAGTTTTTGAATTATAAGCATTTAGAGTTAGCGAATCAGACCGCCTAAAGTTGGCGAGCTCAGGTGTGGTACATCGCATAGCAAGTAAAGGTGCTCTTGTGTATTGACTCAGTTTTTAGATATTGACATAATTCTGCAAACGACAAGAAAATTACTTTGAAGCTTTGCCTTATTTATCTGTGATTGTTCAATTTGCTGTACATAAAGATTAATGCAAGCATTATGGAATATCAATAAATACGTATGCACAGCGAACTGTCAAGTTTGTCAAATGAAGTGTGTCACAAGCTAGCCCACCTTCACTTGCTATGCGATGTATGTACCACACCTGAGCGCGCCAACTTTAGGCGGTCTGACTCGCTAACTCTAAATGCTTATAATTCAAAAACTATTATAGCCTCACCATTTTCGCATAAGAATTTTCTTCTTAGAATGTCCCACAGAATTTGTCAGTGAAACGGTGACTGAGCTTTTTGGGACACCCTGTATAATTATATATAAATATAAAGACCATCACACACAAAATGCATAACGTCGCATAAGCATAGCATAAGACCGCTGGACCAATGAGCATCTTATGTAAATTAATATAGCGACTTTATGCTGGATGCTCATTGGTCCAGCGGTCGTATGCTATGCTTATGCTACGCTATGCATTTTGTGTGGCCTTTACAGTTGCAACGCAAAATGCATAAGGGACAGCGCACGTACATTGCCGTAGCATCTTACGCCACCTTACGTGAGAATCGCCTACGCGACACGTGAGCCAAACATACGGCAGCGCACATAGAAAAACGTAACGTAACATATACCACACGTTACATGCGTTACGTTACGTTTTTCTATGTGCGCTGCCGTACGTTTTGCTTACGTGTCGCGGCAATTCTCACGTAAGGTGGCGTAAGACGCTACGGCAATGTACATACGTGCGCTGGCCCCATAGACTTATATAGATAGACCGGCCCCTGCCGTAAGAGGCAGCATGGAAACATACACGGTGCAGACATAGCCTCACTGGTAGTTCTCTCTCTTTCTTCTGATCGCTTGGTGGGGATAGAAGTCTAGAAGTGGGAACTAGTAGGGAATAGTGTCCCTGTTCCCTACTAGTCCCCACCTCTAGACTTCTATCTCCATCAAGCGATCAGAAAAAAGAGAGAGAGAACTACCAGTGAGGCTATGTCTGCACCGTCTAAAGGTGCCTTTTCATATGCAGCATGCTGCAGCAGCAAATCAGTCACGTGACCAAAATTTAATAACAATAAATATATTTTTATATCTCACTTAATACCATTTTTTGGTTATGACAGAGCTATGTGTCCAGACAGGATTATTTTTTTATTAGAAATAATTATGACTACTTATTGCGACCGAAATCAATAGGTTGCGTGTTTGTTTTTAGCTGTGCTGTTTTGCTGTTCGTTCAATTGAACTTCACAACGATGAAGCAAAATCTAGTAACAAATTTTCAACCAATAGCAGCAATCTGCTGCGGCAGCACGCTGCGCCATGAAATGGTACCTTTATGCTGCCTCTTAAGCCTTGTGTCCACTATGCTAGAACTGTGTCCAAGTTTCGGTCCAATGAAACTGCTCTGTAAGAGCTGCAAGTTGATTGGCTTAAACTGAAACTCGGACGCCGTTCTAGCATCGTGGACACAAGGCTTTACGGCAGGGGCCGGTTTATCTATATAAGTCTATGGGTCTACCTTATAGACTTATATAGATAGACCGGCCCTTGCCGTGAGAGCACGCGATAGAAGATGAACGGTGCAGACATAGCCGTGGTCGTGGTCCTCTCTCTTTCTACTGATCGCTTGGTGGGGATAGACGACTCGACTTTCTCTTTCTTCTGATCGCTTGGTAGGGATAGACGACTCGACTAAGTCGTCTATCCCCACCACTTAGTCTAGACTTCTATCCCCACCAAGCGATCAGTAGAAAGAAAGAGGACCACGACCACGGCTATGTCTGCACCGTTCATCTTCTATCGCGTGCTCTCACGGCAGGGGCCGGTCTATCTATATAAGTCTATGGTCTACCTTAACAGCTTGGTTATGTTATTTGTATACAGGGTGTACCAGCCATTTACCGTTATCACCCGTTAAGGCTTCCACACACACATTTCCGTAACAATGACAGTATGGTCTCGACCAATCGCGTTGCTCAATTTGGCCGTCCGTAACCGTAACCGGCCGAATCGAGCAACGCGATTGGTCGGAACCTTACTGTGTTGAGTCGTCTATCCCCACCAAGCGATCAGAAGAGAGAGAGGACCGACCACCACGGCTATGTCTGCACCGTCGATCTTCTAGCGCGTGCTCTCACGGCAGGGGCCGGTCTATCTATATAATAGCGTTTTCGATTGAAGCGGATTTGATCGACCCGAGATCGATTAATGACGTCACTTTTGCATTTCGACCAATAGCATTGCTCGATTTGCTGAAGTGACGTCATTAATCGCTCTCGGGTCGATCAAATCCGCTTCAATCGAAAACGCTATAAGTCTATGATCGGGAGCCGATAGAACAAAGGTGCCGACAGAGAGTGCACATTACTGGTTATACTGTGCTTGAGACACTAAACAATCAATAACAAACGACTAACAATCGATTCGTAAAAAAAAACGTCATAAGTCGAAGTTGTCCGGCTAACTTCTAGTCTAAGATCCCGACTAAAATCGACCTTCACCCATCTGTTTTCCTAATAAAAGGTATTTTTTATCAAACATAATGAATAAACAAACAAATCGCGGATGGGTTGCCTAATTAAATCAGCTCAAGGCTACCCTTAATTAAAAATAATTTAATTAATTTTTTTTTAATTTTTACACTTATTTATATTCTCAAAAAATTCAGTACCAATCGAAAGTACAAAGCATAAGTAGAGAGGAAAAGTTAGGTTGCCTATCTTTTACTGCTCCCTATTACCGGGTTGCTAGGTATAAACAGGTGAGTTGGTATTACCAATTTACACTCATCTTTATTCTTTAATTGAACTATATATTAAAATAAAGATAATTTTATTGCGAACACAGTGGTATTAGGTTGCCTAAGCAAAATCGATCAAGACTTGCGGTTGCCGCGCTTTAAAGTCCAAATATTTGAGTAAGCGAGCGGGGAGACAACTCTATCGCTGGAAATCTTTTTTGGAGTAATTACGCATTCATATATATCAGTATATATATTCTGTATTTGGAAACGTGCTCTGTTGTTTATAACCTCTATTCGAGTGAATTTTTTGCAAAAGTGAATTGTTATAGAAAAATGAAAAAGTGTTTTTTGTGCGGCTCAAAAGATTCTATAATTGATTTTGACGATAAAACATTTAAGAATTGTTTCTTAAAGTTATTGTTTCGTAAAAAATAATATTTCAAGTATCATGAGGTTCAGTTGACCAAGGACGCAGTTGATTCTTTAGGTTATCATTCATCATGTTATAAAAAAGTTACTGTATTAAAAAAGAAGTATAATGAAGATTTCAACAATTTTATCAGAAATCATGAAGTAAGTATTAAATTCTGTCGGGCTTACATGGGTCTTGAAGGTAAAAAAGAAAGCTTATTTTAAGCAAATTTAAAGTACGACCGTATATATGATAATAATCAATAATTAAAGGAAACGCCAAATTCGGTCGGGACTGGATATTGGTTGTCCAATAAATTCGTGAATTTATAAGTACAAATCATCACTCTAGTAAACCACGCGCCGGTACTTACGGACTTAAACGTAGCCACAACTAAAGCTAGAAAGAGTACCTATTCTCACACAATTAAAAATTGAAAATTAATTTAATTGTCCACTAATACTCGTTAGTATATTCGAAAAAGGACGGGATATGTATAGAAGGATATAGGGTAATAAAGAAAATGTTGCGAAAAAATATCACCCCAGCCAGGATTCGAACCTGGACCTCCCTGCTTTCCGGGCGGCCGTCTCACCTATTCGACCACTGAGGCATGTGGTGATATTTATCGCAACAAACTATTTAACAGAGGAAGAACGTCTTTTTCCGGCGACGTACATAACAATAAGCAAATTTAAAGTACGACCGTATATATGATAATAATCAATAATTAAAGCAAACGCCAAATTAGGTCGGGACTGGATATTGGTTGTCCAATAAATTCGTGAATTTATAAGTACAAATCATCACTCTAGTAAACCAAAGCTTATTTTCTCGAATTTTTTTTAAAGATACATGAGTTACACAATTTATTTTTTTTTTATATAAAAGTACATGTAAACAATATTTCCTCAAAATTTCGAAGGAAAATATTAAAAATTCAGCCGTTGGCAATTGCTTCCAGTAGACCATCCGGAAAAAACGGTACTCAGCATAACTTTTTTAATTTTCATTTGAAATGAAAAACCCTAAGTTTTTCTTATAGTAGGTGAGTATAGCTTGTCCTTGAACGAAGGATTTATTTTATCTTCGATTACAAACCATTTTACAAGCCAATACATGGCCCTAATTTTATGCCAAAAATGACATCTTTTGCAAGAAACGCTACAAAAAATTCAATTTTCAATTTTTTTTTAAATCCTTCGTTCAAGGACAAGCTATACTCACCTACTATAAGAAAAACTTTGGGTTTTTCATTTCAGATAAAAATTAAAAAAGTTATGCTGACTACCGTTTTTTCTGGATGGTCTACTGGAAGCAATTGCCAACGGCTAAATTTTTAATATTTTCCTTTAAAATTTTGAGGAAATATTGTTTACATGTACTTTTATATAAAAAAAAAATAAATTGTGTAATTCATGTCGTATCTTTAAAAAAATTCGATAAAATAAGCTTTTTTTTTGCCTTCAAGACCCATGTAACCCCTTAAATTATGATAACTAAATTATCAAGATTTTTTTTATTGGTTATTATTCTGAATGTGTCAGATATCAGACTTACTGTTGTGATTATTTGCAGGAACAGAGACACTTGCCTAATCCCGATCAGGAATGTTCAAATTCCTCGCTCGCAGATTTTGTATGTATATTAACAGTATTAATTAATAAAAATGATACATTTAAATCTTTTATTTACTCAGTAAAATTGAATTTCTAGGTGCATCCAAGTACGTCTACAACCGACAAACATCCACGATGTCTGGATTCTAGTGGACATTTAAGTACAACAGATACTGAGAGAGTAGAGAGGAATATTGATGCACTAACTTCACTTTCTATGGATTTGGACAAGGTATTGAAATATTGTTAATTAATTTAATTGCTCTAATTTTCATTGTTTTGTTGATGAATTTAAACCTTTAATTTAAATGTTTGAAATTAAAATTTATTTTTAAATTTGTTCAACAAATTATTTGTTTCAGGGAAAAGCCTTCAGTTGGAAGGCTTGGACATGGTTCGATTGGACACGGTTCGATTGAACACGGTTCAATTGCGCACAGTTCTATTGCGCACAGTTCTATTGCGCACCGTTCAATCGCGCACCGTTCAATCGCACACCGTTCAATCGCGCACTGTTCAATTGCACACCGTTCAATTGCCCACGAGCAATTGCGCACAGTTCTATTACGCACATGGTATACACACACACACGCGCGCGCGCGCAGGGGCGCAAGGGGGGCCTTCGGCCCCCCTCCCGCACCCCCTCCGCCGGTAGGCTGGGTGGACCTCGCTTTATGAGAACTGCTCGTGGGCAATTGAACTGTGTGCAAGTGAGCCTGTCCCGTTTCAGGTGCCGTCATTTACATCAACTACACGTAATTCGATTGACGAGGCGCTTGATTCAGTATCGACAAATCCTGCCTCTACAGCACCTAGTGAATCGTCAACAGTAAACAACAACTCATTAGAATTGATTCAAACACTGGATTCATCCACTTCAACTCTTCCATCAAGGTTATTAACTTCTGATAAACAAACAACATGCCTGTTTTGCAACCACAAACAAAAGAAGTGTGGAAAGCAGATTAATCTGATATTTCCTCAGTCTGAAAATGTTGTACAAAAAATAAAAACAATTGCTAAAACTTTAAATGATTCGGAGATACTTTTGAAACTTGAGAATCAAACTGTTGCCTATCACAAGACCTGTTTCGCTTCATATCGGGTACAAGAAAAGCGGTATACCGAGGAACATCTTGATACTAGTTGGCATGAAAACAGACAGCTACATAAATTAGCTTATGAGTCTCTTATAGATTTTATTACGAGAGAAATAATTGAAAATGAAAATGTTATGTACTTTGCACAGTTATTTTCAAGATATCAAGCTCTATTATTGGAGTTTGGAGGAAGTAAAATAGACCTCGATAACATGGCGGAATACCGACCCGAAACTTTGGAAAAAAAAGTTTTAAAAAGTTTCGGTGACCGTCTAACGATTGAAGCATCTACCGGACCGCGTTGTAAAAAAATAGTTTACAAGACAGACATCAATGTGTCTGTTATGGCTAATAACACTAAATTTTTGGAAACAAAAGAAGACAACAAATTTGAAGACGTAGCTTATCATTTAAGGAATCTTGTAAAAGCTATTGATTGCAAACAGCTGCCGAGTACCATTTAACTGCTGATGACGTCATCCACGGAGAATGTGAGATTCCTGAGAAATTGTTTGAATTTATGTACAATCTCATTGTCGGACCCGACGTTTCTCGTAATGACTCAAACGACACCTCGGTCAAAGTAACGTCACTGTGTAGCGATATCATTTATGCTGTTTCAAAGGGTAGATGTAAACCAGCGAAAAATTTAACCCTTGGACTGGCTATGAAATCTCTAACAAATTCTCGGCAAGTAATCACGATACTCAACAGATATGGCCATACGATTGGATACAATTTGGCTGAAGAGCTTGAGACAGAAATGACTTATACGGCAGTCCAAGATAATAAGGTAATACCAACCGGTATCGATAGAGTAGATGGACGCAGCACTCACGTAGCGTTTGATAATTTTGATCGCTTCGTTGACACGACTTCAGGAAAAGATACCATGCATGACACAGTTGGAATTATTTATCACTTTCCTCGTGCGGAAAATGAAGATCCTAATGATATTGAAGCTACGACTTCTTCAACCCTTTCGCTTGATGACAACAGAGACGAATGTGGACCTTCTTCACGTAAAAGACGACGTTTCAATAAAATTTTACGAGGTATTCGACCATATTACTCAAAACCGACAACAAGTATGCAGCTGCTTACCGTTGATTCATTTACTAATGTAATCGACGTATGCAAAGGCGCCACAGAAATAGCCATTGATAAAAATATACTATGAATAATGTCTTTGTCGCGAAATGATTCTGTTCCTATGTAGTTGGGCTACAACTGTATGCTTTCAACTGATCACAGTGGAATTCAAAACGTCGAGTATTTGCCTCCAATAAATTCATCTCCAACGTCTTATGCAATAGTTAATGAAACACTCGTTATGGCTAATGAAATTGCTGAAAAGTGTCAACAAAGACTGATTATCGTGACATATGATTTAGCCATAGCCAAAATGGCAATGCAGATTCAAGAAAGTGAAAAACCCAAGTTTGATAACATTTTTGTAAATTTGGGAGCGTTCCACATGCAGATGGCATTCTTCAAAGCGATCGGGAAATACATAGACTCCAGTGGGTTAGTAGAAATACTAGTTCAGGCAGAAGTATTAGCAGGCGGCTCGATGAACAGCTTTTTAGACAGCAAGCACTTTAATCGTTGCAAGCGATTACACCCGCTGACCGCCGCTGCGTTACAAATACTTCATTTTGAACAATATTTATCCACAAGTAATGTATCTCCTGAGATGCTAGGTGAATTATTACAAGCGCTTATAGACAATGCATCTAATCAGACTGTATCTGACGTCAACGAGAGGTTTGAATTACCTGATTTATTGAACCAAACTGTTAATGGCTATAAAGAGTTCTGCAAACAGACTTTGATGGGTGAAAAGGGAAAAACGGCTCAATACTACTATCAGTATTGTGAGTTTATTAACTTATTCCTTCGTTTTTCGAGAAGCATCCGTACCAGTAACTTTGAACTGTACTTGGACTCGATTTTCAACATGTCTGATTTATTTTTTGCATTAAACCAGCCTAATTATGCTAGATGGTCCCTATTGTACTTAAGTAATTTAATCAGATTGCATACTGAAGATTCACCCCTGGTTGCAGAATTTCGTCAAGGCGCATTTGGAATTAGACGTACTAAAGCCAATTTTGCTAGATCACCTGTTGACTTGACACTAGAGCAGACCATCAATGCTGATGCCAGTAATCAATTGGCTAATAATCTTTCTGCAGACTCTATATCTGCGCGACAAAGATGGGCTCTCAGTCACAGTATGAGAACAAAAATATTGACAGCTGTCAAAGAGAATCTTGGTTTGTCGCTAAAAGATGATACTTCGCATTCTTTGCAAAAAAGCAGAATAAACAAAGACAAAAAAAGTCTTCACAGTATCATTGAAGCGATTAAAAATACGGTCAATCCATTTGATGATAGTATCGATAAAAATGTTTTGTTTAACATTTCGACTGGTAAAGCAGCATCTTCAGATGTTACTGATTTCCTGCTTGCCGTTAAGTCAGTAGGCAATCAGCAAAAGTTAAGTTTCATTTCTGAATGCTGTTCAGTTTCCGGGAGATTTGAAAAACCGATACCACGGAACAAAATCTTGAATTTCGCATCACAGTGTGCCACCAAAGCTCAGGTGAATAAAGATAAGAGCAAGAAGGTCTTACTAAAAATAGAACGAGACATCTTTGGGCGACTACTCGCAATTAGCATTGACAAAAAAATTAATATAGAATACTGTTTGACGTTTCCACTAGCACCAATGCCGCCTTCTCTTTTCTCGTGTACTGGTGAAATGTTAAAAACAGACAAGTCGACATTAGCCAAGACATTGAAATCTCAAGTCCAAATGGTTGAGCCAACACAAATCGACGTTGAAATAATAGATGGTTTTTACTACTTACACCTTATCGGATCCTCCATGCCACAAACCTTCGATAAAATAGCTGAATCTATCCTTATAAAACTTTGTTCAAGTAATGCTGGGAAGAAACATCTTATATTTGACCGCTATTTAACGCCTTCAATCAAAGATTCTGAACGTCAAAGTCGACAGGAGTTCGATATTCCATATAGAATTACAGGACCTCTACAACCTAGACCTACCGATTTTTTGGGAAGTCTCAAAAATTAACGTTTTAAAGAGGCTTTGGTACAATTCTTAGCTAATTACTGGGAGAACGACCATTTGGTGCCAATAATCCAAACAAAAAAAAATTTTATAACAGTTGGAGATCAGTGCTATTCTTATCAAACAAAGGAAAATCATGTCGTAAAAAGTGAAGAAGTTGATTATAAATGTCAGCATGAAGAAGCGGATACGCGAATTATGTTTCATGTTAACAAAGTGCCACCAAGTTCAAGAATTTTAGTAAAAGCCTCTGATACTGACGTTTTAATAATTTTGCTGGCTAATATGCATAAAGTTTCAGAATTAGAAATTTGGTTAGCAGGTTCAACGATCAAGAAAGGAAATAATAAAGATCTTAACTGCATTAATTGTACAGAATTAGCACTGAAGTTGGGATCTACATTATGCCTAAGTCTGCCGGCTTTCCATGCATTTACAGGCTGCGATTACACAGCAGCTTTTTACAATAAAGGAAAAGTCAGACCTTTTAAAATTTTTTCGAAAAACGAGACGTACCAAAAAATTTTTGCGTCATTAACAGATGAAGCTGACATTTTCATCGACGAAAAAATTGACGTTATTCAGGAGTTTACTGCTCTTATGTATGGTATCAAGCATTGCACTAGTGTAAATGACGCAAGGTATCGCATTTTTCAAAAAAATTATTCGACTAAGAAAGACAATGAACAATTTATGAAAAAAATTACAAGCTTCGACTCAAATATGATCCCACCATGCTGGAAATCGCTAAAACAGAAAATTTTACGCACAATATACGTCAATTCTATGTGGCTTAATGCAACTGATCCTTGTTGTGTCAAACTACGTCCTGAAAATTACGGTTGGTTCATGGATGGATATTTAAAACCAACAGGATTCGTTGGAAACCCAACGCCTTTACAAGTTGATGACATATTGCACGTGACAAACAGTGATAATAATGATGACAATCCCTCAGAATTTGACTATAACATTACAACTTCTGATGAATCTGATAATGAATAACTTCTTGTTAATTAATGTATTATTTTTTTACTATAACAATAAATGTGTTAATAATCAATAATTAAAGGAAACGCCAAATTCGGTCGGGACTGGATATTGGTTGTCCAATAAATTCGTGAATTTTAAAGTACAAATCATCACTCTAGTAAACCACGCGCCGTTACTTACGGACTTAAACGTAGCCACAACTAAACGTAGCCACAACTTGATTATTATCATATATACGGTCGTACTTTAAATTTGCTTATTGTTATATACGTCGCCGGAAAAAGACGTTCTTCCTCTGTTAAATAGTTTGTTGCGATAAATATCACCACATGCCTCAGTGGTCGAATAGGTGAGACGCCCGCCCGGAAAGCAGGGAGGTCCAGGTTCGAATCCTGGCTGGGGTGATATTTTTTCGCAACATTTTCTTTATTACCCTATATCCTTCTATACATATCCCGTCCTTTTTCGAATATACTAACGAGTGTTAGTGGACAATTAAATTAATTTCAATTTAATTGTGTGAGAATAGGTACTCTTTCTAGCTTTAGTTGTGGCTACGTTTAAGTCCGTAAGTAACGGCGCGTGGTTTACTAGAGTGATGATTTGTACTTTAAAATTTGATTATTATCATATATACGGTCGTACTTTAAATTTGCTTATTGTTATATACGTCGCCGGAAAAAGACGTTCTTCCTCTGTTAAATAGTTTGTTGCGATAAATATCACCACATGCCTCAGTGGTCGAATAGGTGAGACGCCCGCCCGGAAAGCAGGGAGGTCCAGGTTCGAATCCTGGCTGGGGTGATATTTTTTCGCAACATTTTCTTTATTACCCTATATCCTTCTATACATATCCCGTCCTTTTTCGAATATACTAACGAGTGTTAGTGGACAATTAAATTAATTTCAATTTAATTATGTGAGAATAGGTACTCTTTCTAGCTTTAGTTGTGGCTACGTTTAAGTCCGTAAGTAACGGCGCGTGGTTTACTAGAGTGATGATTTGTACTTTAAAATTCACGAATTTATTGGACAACCAATATCCAGTCCCGACCGAATTTGGCGTTTCCTTTAATTATTGATTATTATCATATATACGGTCGTACTTTAAATTTGCTTATTAATAAATGTGTTATTAATTTTTTATCGTTTTCTGAAATATTTATTTATTTACTCGGTTTTATTAATGAAATAGATAAAATTGAAAGGTAAGTTAATATTACATGTATATTATTGTTATGTTATACATTTTTATGTTAGAAATTATTTTTATATTATTTACTCCAAAAAAGATTTTGAGCGATAGAGTTGTCTTTCTCTATCGCACGGAGAAAAGAGCATGCGCACTCTCTTTCACTCGGCAACTGCCTCACGCACAGCTGCTATGCTGCGTCCTCCTCTATTGCATAGAATAGTACGTTCAGCGCTTCTCTGTCGCACCCCGCTCGCTTACTCAAATATTCGGACTTTAAAGCGCGGCAACGTAAATCTTGATCGATTTTGCTTAGGCAACCTAGTACCACTGTGTTCGCAATAAAATTATCTTTATAGTTCAATTAAAGAATAAAGATGAGTGTAAATTGGTAATACCAACTCACCTGTTTATACCTGGCAACCCGGTAATAGGGAGCAGTAAAAGATGGGCAACCTAACTTTTCCTTTCTACTTATGCTTTGTACTTTCAATTAGTACTGAATTTTTTGAGAATATAAATAAGTGTAGAAATAAAAAAAAAGTTAATTAAATTATTTTTAATTAAGGGTAGCCTTGAGCTGATTTAATTAGGCAACCCATCCGCGATTTGTTTGTGTATTCATTATGTTTGATAAAAAATACCTTTTATTAGGAAAACAGATGGGTGAAGGTCGATTTTAGTCGGGATCTTGTACTATTCTATGAGGTGCATTGTAGACCCCGCATAACATGAAGTATTGCAAAGCGATTTTTTAGTTTTAACAGTTGGCTACTATGTGGTCTTAACATTGGTAGGATTGACGCCAATGTAAACGCGCCACCTTGAAGATTTATCTGCCGAATTCGAATAAAAATTGTTTATTTATATTTTAAACAAAGAAATAAATATTTAAATGAAAAGTAAATCAATTACTAAAAATGTACAAATGATGTACAAACGATTAAGCACAATAAACTTTGATTTATCATTATTTTTGAAATAATGAGGGGCTAACTTTTAGAGGTATTGTTAGTAAAACTTTTTTATTTTTTTTAAATTAACCAAGGATGTACAAACACTAAAAAGTCGTAGTACTTTCATGTATGTACAAACGATGTACAATCCGAATATATTAATGTTTTTGTATTTTGCTGTAGATGAGGGACTAAATATATGGACCTTCCCTGTTCCTATTGCCTGTACTTTTGTATTGTGTTTACGCCATAAGAGTACCAACCAATCAAAATCATTAATTTCTAACAACAAAATAAAAATAAAGAATCTTTATTGGTTGATACCTTTATGCGTTATGCATTATGTATTATACAATAGTCTGTACTCTGGCCTTTTATTTGTTAATTCATTTTCCAATAAAAATGCAACAAATCATGAAAATAATGATGGAGCAATGCGAAGCGATTAAGAGCAATCGTTTTATGTTGGATTGTTGGATATACTTGCAGATCGAAGACTATGGAAAATGTTTTTCCAAGAAAATTAGTGATTTTTTGCAAAAATATTATACAAAATTAATTATACGAATGGAGCGATTGAATATCCTAATAGAGCAAGCGAGAAACAATTATTCTACCAAAAATCAATAGGAAAATGTTGGTTATAAACTCTTTAAGATATGCTTATAAGCAATAGAGGATGTTGTAAGCGCACAACCCTATAATTATTAATTATATAACCTATACCCTAGCAACCGAAAAACCTGACGATTGCATCGGACGACGATCATCCGATGCAATCCGACACCAGAACCCAGAGCGTTCAACTCCAGGTTGACCGAAAACGCTGATGCGAAGGTCAGCGCAGAGCGAAGTCCACGCTAACCCGGAAGCCTCCGAGTTAGTAACAGACGTTGGTCCGATATGATAAATACCGCCGATTCGGAGGATCGAGCGGGCAGTCTGTCGAGAGATTTTGTAACATACGTGCGGTCACTTTTACTAATTGTTAAACTTAGAATAATCTTGGAAATTGTACAAAGAAATCAAGACCGTTATAACTTGTCAATCATTTTTATTAAAGATATTTGTGCGGAAATATCTAAGCTATATTAATTTGAACACTCCGTGGTGTGCATCCCTCTTCCAACCCGGAATTCCCGAATCCTGTGCCGGCCCTGAGCTCAACCCCCGGTTCCGGCACAACAATTTGGTGGCAGCGGTGGGATTCCGTCACCTTGGAGGAGAGGCCAGATCGAGAGTGTTTGCCTGCAAAAGAGCGGATCGTGAGAAAGCGGTGAAGCAACCCTAAGAGGAACAACCGAATCCAGATCCAGAGCGAAGGAAGCACCCGGTAGCAGCCAACGAGTGTTATCAACGACACCGGAGAAGGCGCCGACCTACCACAACGGTGACTCGCCAGCCAAGCAGCCAGGCAATGAAGCAGCGGTCAACGACCAGCGCAGCGACAAGCAACATGCGACTACTAATGTAAGTCGAAATTGAAAAATTGTAAAGCGTATTGTAAAGCGTTATAAAGCGATATATGTTAAAGGACGGAAACACGCTCTAGTGAAATCAAGCCGAGCGAAATCGAGCTTATATTACGGTAGATGTCGGACGGTGAAACGCGAGATAGCCCCGCCCGCAATCCGTCGTGGTTACATAGAGCCGAAAGTGCGCCAGCACGCCGAACACCTAGAGTCAGCCCTATAGGCCCCGTACGAATCGTAGAGGAAGCCGTTCGCGACATTGCAGAAAACGTTCGACGTAGCTTAGAATACTCGGATGAAGATTCGCCGGTATTAGAATTACACCCGAACGTCGTACTAGAGCGCGAATTTGCTTTCCTAGACGATAGTCTTTTACCCAGAAATAATAACGGTCCCCGAGATAACCCCAATAACGAAAACAATAATATTAACGAGAACAATAACGCGAATAATAACGCGGACGAAAGTGACGTACTCAGACTGCATCCGACAATAAGTGACGCACGTTCAGATACATCGGCCAATACAGAGAGCAGTAATTCCGAACGAGGAGAGTTCTCTCTAACGTGAAGAAGAAAAGAGACCGAGAAAGCATAAAGCACGAGCCGCACGAGCCGTGAGCGAGTATCAAATTACTCAAGTGAGGAGTAAGACTGATAAAAATTATAATCTTGACCTAGTAACACTCCCGGTTGAAGAAGCCAAAACGGGAAAAATAAATTTTTTACTTGATTCCGGAGCAGCCCTCACCTTTATCAAAATAGGTAACCTGAAGGGCGATACACAAATGCGTGAGAAGAAACTCGCGCTGACAGGGATAACAGGACACCAGCTGTATACCCTTGGCAAAATAAAAGCCACGATAAATTTGGGAAAGAAATCCATACGCCACACAATGTACGTGGTAAACGATGACTTCCCGATGGAATATGAGGGAATACTAGGAATGACTTTATCAAAAAGCACCGAGCTGACTGCCTCCATGGAAAGAGTGTATTGAGAATCGGCGGAGTAAATCTTAAGCTCCGACCATATAAAAAGGTAATATTACCGCCCCGCAGTGAAACAATTGTACAAGCGATTGCAGACCAAAATAGAATAGGCATTGTGAAACGTGAACAACCTATTCCTGGAATTTTTATTGGACATTGCATGGTAAAACCTGTAAATTTTGTTTGCCCGATAAGCGTAGTAAACGTCACCGAGAAGCCAGTAGAGATATACACACCGCGTGTAACTCTAGAAGAGGTGAACGACACTGCTGACGTGTTCACTTTACACGCGACTGAAGAGCGTGAATCAATTACAGAGCGACGCGAAAAATTACGCAATAAATTAAGAATGAGTCATTTAAATGACGAAGAAAGAAAGGCGTTAGGCAAATATGCGATGACTTTAACGATATATTCCATTTAGAGAACGATAAACTAACATGCACCCCGGCGGTGAAACACGAGATCCCGACGCGAGCAGATAGCGCGCCGGTGAGCGTCCGACCTTATCGCCTACCAGAGAGGCATAAGGAGGAAATAAATAGACAAATTAACAAGATGTTGGAGGATGGAATTATCCGCCCTAGTACGAGCCCGTGGAATTCTCCAATATTAGTAGTACCAAAAAAACCTGACGTTTCAGGAAAAATAAAATTACGAATTGTCATCGATTTCAGAAAGCTCAACGACCTGACAATAGGAGACTCGTTCCCATTGCCTAACATTGCAGAAATACACGACAAATTAGGAAGGGCAAAATATTTTTCAACTTTAGACCTCGCATCCGGGTACCATCAGATACCGATGCACGAGAAGGATAAAAAGAAGACAGCATTTTCTACACCCAATGGACACTACGAATTTAACCGAATGCCTTTCGGTCTCAAAAACGCGCCAAGGACTTTTCAGCGCGCAATAATAGCGGTATTAATGGGTTTAGAAGGTATTAAATGCCTCGTATACCTCGACGATGTTGTAGTTTTCGGAGCAACGTTAGCCGAACACAACAAACGTCTAATCGAAGTTCTAGAGCGATTCAGAAAATATCGTTTGAAACTTCAACCCGATAAATGCGAATTTTTGCGTAAAGAGGTACTATATTTAGGGCACATTATCTCGGAAAACGGAATACTACCAGACCCTGCCAACATACAAGCAGTGATAAAATGTAAAACGCCCACACGACCAAAAGATGTCCAGACGTTTCTCGGATTCGCTGGATATTACCGAAAATTTATTGAAAATTTTTCTAAAATAGCAAAACCTTTGACAAAATTATTGAAAAAGGGAGAAAAATTTATTTGGACAGCCGAGCAACAAATGGCGTTCGAAACACTAAAGGAAAAACTTACTACTGCGCCTATATTAAATTACCCAGATTTTAACCAGGAGTTCTTGGTAACTACAGACGCATCCGACTATGCAATCGGAGCCGTATTATCACAAGGGACAGTAGGACAAGATAGGCCGATAGCTTACGCCAGTAGAGTACTGAACAAGGCGGAACAAAATTATAATACAACGAAAAAGGAATTATTAGCTATCGTATGGGCCGTAAAGCATTTCCGACCATACGTATATGGAACGAAATTTAAAATAATTACAGATCATAGACCATTAATATGGTTATTTAACGTAAAAGATCCCGGCTCGAGATTAATAAGATGGAGACTCAAGCTGGAAGAATACGACTACACGATCATTCATAAGGCAGGAAAAATGAATGCAAATGCTGACGCACTGAGCCGAAACCCGATAGCGGAAGACTCACATGTCTACAACGTTCATCAAGAGGAAACACCGAGAGAATACTCGGAAGAAGATAAGATGCAAATATTACACGAATATCACGACTCACCTATAGGAGGGCACCAGGGAGTCACAAGAACTCTAAATCGAATCCGATTAATTCACAATTGGAATGGAATTACTAAGGATGTCGAAGAGTATATAAATAAATGTGAATACTGCCAGAAGAATAAACTGAGCAGAAAAACGAGAATGCCTTTAATAATTACGGATACTCCACAAAGACCGTTCGAAAAATGCGCCCTCGACATTGTAGGACCATTGACTATTACAAATAACGGAAATAAATACGTTTTAACATTTCAGGATAGTTTAACAAAATTCAGTAAGGCAATTCCAATAGAAAATCAAGAAGCAGCCACGGTCGCAAAAGGTTTTATTATTAAAATCGTGTTGGAACACGGAGTACCGGAGAAAATACTCACGGATCAAGGCACGAACTTTACGAGTAAAATGTTTAAAAACGTGTGTAAATTATTAAAAATTGAAAAAATACAAACGACAGCCTATCACCCAGAAAGCAACGGAGCATTGGAGCGATCACATCGCACATTAGCCGAATATCTGAGACACTATATAAATGAAGATCAAACAGATTGGGATGAATGGCTGCGATGTTTACATACAATACAACCCCCCATACCACGACAGGGTTTACACCGTTCGAGTTAGTGTACGGTCACCAAGCTATTTTACCGACAGCTTTAACAAAGCCCCCAAAACTAACGTATACGTACGATAATTACGCGCAAGAACTTCGAGAAAGGATACGCGCGACTAACGAAATAGCTAGAATACACACGAGACAAGAGAAACTGAAAGCAAAGCATCAATATGACAAAAAGACGAAAATAGAAACGTTTAAAGTAGGAGACCAAGTTTTATTATTTGATGAAACGGTTCGGCGAGGAAGATCAAAGAAGTTAGAAACGCAGTGGATCGGACCGTACATAATAATGGAAAAAATTAATGAGGTAAATTACGTAATCAAAAAGGGACGTAAAACGTTACGCGTACACGCGAACCGTCTAAAAGCATTCATAGAAGACTAAAAGCAAAAAATAAAAAAAAGAGAAGAAATACCAAGAAAATTAAATAAAAGCGTTCCCCAAATATAATAAAGAACAAATAATAAAAGCCAAAATAAAAACAATCCTACCTCAGTCCTGGAGGATGGGACGTCCGTGTCCTACCCCGACTGGAAAATCAAGGCGAGGGGGGCGCATCGCACGACCATCGTCGATGGGAAAACGCCGACCCCGCATAATAGCCGCAAAACGTCTCCGTTCTTCCCGTGCTTGTCGAGCCGCGAGTATCTCTTGCACAGCCCGACCAGGACCACGAATAGGCCGACGGAGGATAAAACCACCGCCTGGTGCCAGTTCATGCCGCATAAACCAGGCACGAATAGGTTCCAAAGGGAACAATGCCAACTGAGGCTCCTCGACCTCAATTTCTATCTCAAAATCGTGTTCGAACCACATTGGCACTTCCGATCCTGTCGGAGGCATAATTTTTTTTAGCTGTTAATAGAGTCAGACGGTAAACTAAACGGCACAACCGACAGGCTCAGACTGAGGCGAATAAAACTCGCCAAGACAAAAGATATAAATAAAATTACGAGACAGCAGAATCTAAGACGACCACCATTAAATTATCAGAAGAGAACGAGATAAAAAAGAAACTGCGTGCACCTTCTGATTACAGGATGCTCGTTCTTTATCAATACCTCGCAACAGGAGCGCAGCCCATACCACCGTATGAAATAACACCGTTTAACAGCGAGCCAGGTATCTACTTCGAGAAGATAGGACACCTGCAGCAAACGAAGACTACATGGAAATTAGCAATGCGAATAGACGTAACCGCAATAAGCATTAGGCACCAACAGCTGCAAAAATACATAAAACAAACCGAGGAACTTTGCAATCATGCTTTGGGTAATATAAAAAATACATGTCAGAAGGCTCTCCAAATAACTAAAAAGGAAAACGACAAGACGACACGTACCTTAGAACATCTAAATATAATGTACAAATCACCTGTTAATAAACGAGGCCTAGTCGATGCCGTCGGCCAGATAAGCAAAACGTTATTTGGCACCATGGATGCAGAAGACTCAAAAATCATAAACGAACAATTACAGATGCTAAATAATCAGCAACAAACATTACAACACGCAGCAAAAAACCAGCTGAAAATCATCAATTCAACAATAGGCCACATAGAAAAATTGGAGAAAACACTTTCAAATAACGAAAATTTACTGGCGAATGTTACGAGGAAATTGCAAGACAAATTCATACATCAAGAGGAAATAGAAGAACAACTGCTGATAATAACCACCATCCTATCTGACCTCACGACAGACATAAATGACATTACAGACTACCTAACATATACGAAAAATAACATTTTGCTTTGCGACCCGTTTTCCTTCGGTCTCGCTAGCCGAAGGGGCGCTGCCGCAAATTCACTAAATGACAGACGGTAGCTCGGAGGTATCCGCGATAGACTTACTTTAAGGTATCTACGGTAACAGATTCTTTACGCTAGGTGTTCCGTATGGGCGCCAGGTGCGATTACGCGCACCACGTTTCGTCAATTCAATACGCGAATATCTATAGCCCGAACACAAGCTCAGGGCGTCGGTTACGATTTGTTGTGAGGAGAGTGAGAGAGGGAGCGCAGCGCAATCAACACAAAATTAAATCATAAATAACATTGTATTTCAGATAAGGGGTCGTAATATATATATATGTAGCGAAATCGAGCCGCCTCGCCGGCGACCGTCGCTCAAAGCAACGTCTCGACGTACGTTGCCTTATTCACAATCGCGCAGGTACCGCATACTCTAACGCACGTTACCCTATTCGCAATCGCGCAGATACCGCGGACTCTACTCGCGGAACGCGAATCACACACACCCGAGTTAGCCACGCATCTCATTCACACGAGTTGAGCACGGGTCTTATGCTCTACAAGTTCTCCTACGCCTTAAAACATGCTCTGACACGCGGATTCTCACACACACACACAGGCACATACACACGAATCGGCCGCCCCGCTCGCGGCGTACGCCGGACGACAACGGATACGGCGATTAACCGGTAAACGCAGAAACGACACGCGTACACGGTAGACAAATCGGTAAACGCAAACTGATAACGATACGACGACCATATAATACTGCTTTCCCCGGCGAGAGATCGCGACGATACTTGCATGCACCGGCGACACAACGGATCCGCGGGACTCCCTTCGAGTACGCACAGTAATTCGCACGCGCGCGAGAGCGCGGCGCAATATCACACGGGGAGCGTTACCGCACTGCTCGCCCATGGAATTTTCCCCAAATAGACGCGACAACGATACGCGACGCAAATCGCGACTTTAACACACTAAACGCAAAATACCGGAAGTCTCGACACACCGAACGCGATACGATCACAAGCACTCCACGGTAATCGACGCAATATACGCGAAACAACGGTAATCTCGATACACGGAACACGAAACGATAATTACGGATTTGACACAATCAACGCGGAACGACTGTCGGCCACGTTAGAGTCCCCGGGGAGGGCTTCACGACGAACTACTTAGGCACGATCCCGGCCAGCCTCACAGCATCGCGGTTATTAAACGGTAACAGGTACCGGAACGGTACACTAAACGGTAAAGAAAGTTACTCATCTAAGAAGTTAATCGCTTCGGGCCATGGCCGGGATCGAGCCGTCGGAATTACGGTAGTGCCAGAGTGGAGATCTTACAAAAGCTGCTCGCTGCTGCTCTGCTTGGTCGATTCGGTCGGGGCTGTTTCTCGGGGTTGGCTCCTCGATAGCGGCTCGTTCGACAGTGAAGAGCGGCCGGCCCGGCAAGATCACGTTGGGCCCCCGCGCATGCGCTCCAAGCCTGCGATGTATCGTCCCGCCGATCCGTCGCGCGCGCCGTGTTCGCTGCGCCGCTTCTGGTCCTTTCTGCCTGCCCGCGATCCTTTGAATCGGCTGCCATCATGTGTGGGCCCTTTTCAGCTTTAGCCCGGCTGGCCAGGCCGTGGCTATGCTGCTCGGCGTCCTTGATATCATCGGGGAGGCGTCCGGGTCGCTCACCCGCGCTGCAGTCGCGGTGTCGCGCCCCTTCCTGTGTGACGGTACGGCCCGGGGTGCGATGTGCGAGGCATTCTGCGCGTCTCCACGGCGGTAGGCCCAAGTGACCCGCCCGTCAACCAGCCACTCCGTTCAGCATTTCTCCAAGTCTTCTTTTTTCCCTCGTTGCGACATACGTCGTTCCACCGGTCCTCCGTCGATCATCCGCTCCGGCACCACCTGTCGTAACTATAAAGCTCGCTCGCAGATTAATAAACCGCGAATAACCCTCCCGTACTCCGGTCGAGGCGCCATCCCCGACCTTCCCCTCGGCCGAGCTACCGTCTGGGCGGTGGACGCGACACTGTCACGTCACAGCTTACAAGAGTACTGCCAATAGAAAATATAATCATAGAATTACAAAAAGCAACCTCACACTTAACAGGAGGATTACACTTCCCTTTTAAAATCCAAACAGAGAATTGGAACACTATCGAAAAATATGTAAGCGTAAGCGCATATTACGAAAATTCGAACATATATACTATTTTCGCGTTCCCTATAGTAGCCTATCCGGTATATGAAATAATAAAAATTACACCCGTTCCAATTCACAACAACCATAATGTATTTACACTTTTAGAATCCTCACACACCCTAGTAGGAATAAATCGAGAAAACCATAATTATTTGATATTAAAAGAAAGTGACCTAAATAAATGTATACGAGAAAATACGAAATTTATATGCGATCAAAATTCCCCTTTGTATTTCATAACAGCGAATGCACCAAGCGAGGTGCAACTTTTTGTAAGAGCGCCTAGATATATAGAAAACCGTAGACAACGTCACATCCTATCAAATGTAACATTTTGGATAACATTAACCGAACCACAAACATGGTTATATTCCACTCCGAAAACAGCAGAAATAATAATTCAATGCAATGAGTTCCCAGAAAATAAAATTAAATTAGAAAGGACCGGAAAAATAACATTGCGCAATAACTGTAAATTAACTACACCAGATATAACTATAGAAACAAAAAACCATATTGATACTAAATATGTACAAATGTATTTGCCGGAATTTAACATAACTAATACCATAGAAAAGAGTATAATTATAAACAACAAATTAGAGTCCGAAAGAGAATTAAACTTAGAACCGATAATCGGAGACCCGTCGAAATTAATAAAATTAAGTTTAAGTTTAGATGAAATCAGAAAAGAAGTGGAAAATAACCAACCAAGTATTTTTGCGAACAAGAACATTGTATATCCCGTAGGCTCTGCGACCATAACTATAATTGTAGTAGGCACTATATTTGTAATCATTTACATAATAAAGAAAAGAAGAAACCATTAAAGATTTAAAGGATGAAACCGTAGCGTACAAATCAGAAATAAGAAAATTTAGATTGTAACCCCTCAGGAAAAAGAAATACACGCAGAGATTATTACGAAAAACTTCGTGTTCCTCAGTTTTTCTTTTTCCGCGGGGGAAGGGATGTTGTGAGCGCACAACCCTATAATTATTAATTATATAACCTATACCCTAGCAACCGAAAAACCTGACGATTGCATCGGACGACGATCATCCGATGCAATCCGACACCAGAACCCAGAGCGTTCAACTCCAGGTTGACCGAAAACGCTGATGCGAAGGTCAGCGCAGAGCGAAGTCCACGCTAACCCGGAAGCCTCCGAGTTAGTAACAGACGTTGGTCCGATATGATAAATACCGCCGATTCGGAGGATCGAGCGGGCAGTCTGTCGAGAGATTTTGTAACATACGTGCGGTCACTTTTACTAATTGTTAAACTTAGAATAATCTTGGAAATTGTACAAAGAAATCAAGACCGTTATAACTTGTCAATCATTTTTATTAAAGATATTTGTGCGGAAATATCTAAGCTATATTAATTTGAACACTCCGTGGTGTGCATCCCTCTTCCAACCCGGAATTCCCGAATCCTGTGCCGGCCCTGAGCTCAACCCCCGGTTCCGGCACGACAAGTTGTTAGACGTTTGAATATTTCCGCCGTTAGCTGCCCAGCCATATAGTTACGATAGGCGGCGTCGATAGGTGGCGGCGTCGTCATTTGTGAAATGATTAATTTGTTAATTTTTCAATAAAAATACAATAAATCATTAAAGTAATGATGGAGCAATAAGGAGCAATTAAGGAGCAATTAAGGAGCAATTAAGGAGCAATCGTTTTATGCTGGATTTAGTTGCACAAAGCTATTAGAAATGTTTTTAAATGAAAATTATAAATTTTACGTTTTTTGTAAATATTTAAAAAAATATTAACTTTAAAAGGGGAGCAATTCTTGATTCTAAAGGAGCAATTAAGGAGCAATCGTTTGAGCTATAGTTTATTAAAAAATATGAACTTGCAGCGCCAACTTATTTCCGGTTTTATATGCTCGTTTTTCGCCTCGGACGCGTGTGCCGGATTTTCGCGGCACCGTCGTCGGATTCGCACAGGACCGCGATATTAACGCCATTTGGCACCTCTTAATGCCCTCCGTGACATTTTTTCTAACATTGCACTCGTGTGCCGGGTTATCCGGGCACACTTGACGGATCGAAGCGGGATCGCGATATTTGTGCTCGCGATGGGCTCGGAAATGCATCCGTATGGGTCCTTTCCCCGTAGAGGGTCTGTGCGTCGATCTTCCGGCACAGACGTCGCAGATCGACGGGATTTGGTGCGTCGCACTCCTGGTGACCCGGAGAGATGTTCGCACCCGGTTGTTCCAGGGGAAGGTGCTCGTGCTGGGTGTTTCCAGCACCCAGGTCGGATCGGGGTGAAAGTCGCTAGTTACGCTATTTAGGACCTCCGCAGACCATTCCCGATGGCCGTTTGGTCCTACGAGGCGTGTGCTAAGACTTTCCGGCACATGGATCAAAATTTTAATTGAGCGTTAATTATGCCTTATTTGGCATCCCAATAATGCGTCGCTGACGTTAGTTTATATGAATTATGTATGTGCCGTGTTCTCTCCGCACATGCCTCAAACTTGATCGAGATCGCGATCACTATGTTCGCTGACGTCTTATTGACGCTCCGAAATCGTCTCCTCCAGGAGAAGAGGTGCGTGCCGGGTTTTCGCGGCACGTCGATCGCACAACGGCGAGAGCACGTGAGGCGTGCTTCTCGCGGCTCACCTAGCCACTTTGAGTACTCTCCTCCCGTAGATGACGATTATGCGCGACTCCTGGTGCACGGTGCACCGTCGAGGGTTAAAGTCGCATTTCCGCCCTTTGTCGACGCTCGCGAGTCGCATCGCAGCGATGTATGTATGTATGTATAGATCCTTTTACTCCTCGCGGAGCATTAGGGCCTCCAAGGAGGTTTCAGTAATCGCTTTAAATTCAGATGTGCGGGTGATTAGCCCACAGCACCCTGGCATGGTGGATATTGCCATATATTTGGACCAACGGTTTAACGTCTCTTCTGAAAGACGGAGCCCAGTTTTTCCCATTTGAGAATTTTTCTCGCATGGGGGGCGCAGTTTCTGGAAATAAATTCCAGTGTACTCAAGTGGGCTCGAACCCGGTTTCCCGGATTGCGAGTCTGGCGCTCTACCACTGCCGCCCCATCGCAGCGATAGATCACGCAAAAACTCCATGTGACGCGACTTTCACTCACAACGTATCTACTTTATTGCAACATGCTCTGACGCATGTGACTAATCACGCTGACGCGCCATAACGCTGAATCGCGGGGTTATCCCCTTATCTCTTATAGTATCGAGTCGTTAGAGAGACTTATCAACGCTCGGATCGAACCGACTTATATTCGTGATAGAAAATCAAAAGGAAAGGAAAAGGAAATGTAAATATTCTTTAATCGCCATGAGTGGCCTTTAATAACACACAAAATAAATTGGATTACCGAAAGATAATTTTATCCCGGCCTTAGTGAAATAAGAAGATAAGTACATCAGCGTGCCAACGAACACTTACTATCACCCATGAAGGTGATAAGCAAACAAAATAAATCACAATAACGAAATTTACGCTATCTAAGGCGGGAAAATTACGAGTGTATGTGTGAGCGCGCTCGCTCACACATGGTGTTTGGACGCGGCTTGCGCCCATTCCGTCAGAGCAGCCTTACCGTCGTCTCCTCCGGTCGCCGACTCTGGCTGCTTCGTCCGCGATGCTGCCTCCGGCTGCAAGGTCGGGTTGTAACCGGGCACGTGGTGTAACGCGTGACACGACTCATTCGTCAAACTACCGAAATTTACTCAAAGTTCGCGTAGCACGGTCGCCATTCGATTTTACCCGTTAAATCGAGAAAGGTAAGTATACTACTAACCGTATCTGTCGACTAATTCCCCTTTTTTCTCTGTTTCAGATGTTCCGGACTGCTGCTGGCCGCTCTGCGTCTCGTCACGGATGGACCTCCTTCGTAAAAGCCGCTTACTACCAACGATGCTGGACCACTGGATCGTCACGGATGGACCCACAGAATCGTCGCAGAATCTCAGGTAAGTATCGTATTCTATATGCTTATAGCGTAAGCAGTGTGCATTTACTCGCACTTAATTTCCGCAGGAATGGTGATTACGCGTGAATCTCCCGCTTGGAAGGTGACTCAGGATGGGTCACAGGATATCGTCGAATGACTGCTGACACTCGGTATATCACTTTAAATAACAATGTATTTATTCATATTATTGTAGAATAAATAGTCATTACAATGCGATTCACAATTATTTACAATCACTCGCGGTGTCACACTATGATCGCTGGTTACAGTTCGTGTGTAGCGCGTTAAATCGTGAAAACTCGAAATAATTCTTCCGACACTCCGCAACTCGGATATCATCGGTCGTCGTGAGAATATAACGTATTCTCCCGTATGACTGTCCTCGGTTTGGTAAACGGATGTTGGACTTCGAAAATCTTACGAGTACCGATCGCGCTAACTTATCACGAAAAAAGTGACGGATATCGCTCCGTACGCGGGTGTCACCGGTTGTAACGAGAATCTTCGCTAGCGGCTGATTGTATGGTCGTGGTCAAAAAGGTTGTCCGACTTTTTTTTATAATTTTTTGAACGCACTCTGTCATGTGAGAGTTGATGGTCCGTGCTTACTTACCATTCTCTGCTCATATTCCTCTTCTCTTTTTTCCTCTTTATGACTGGCTTTGTTCCTTGCGTCAAAATACACGTGCTTATACTTCTTCTGGTATTTTAAACTATTCCGACACCTTGTATAGATTGTCCATCTGCTCCGATAATATGTCACTGCGAAACTTTAGGTTATGGCCGTGAGCAGGGACCATCAACTCTCACATGACAGAGTGCGTTCAAAAAATTATAAAAAAAAGTCGGACAACCTTTTTGACCACGACCATACATGACAGAACGTGTTACCACGACGCGTTCTCCCGATCGACTACTCACGATCGCTCGCTCGCAACGGCGTACGTCCCCTCCTGGGTGGTACCCCCACTCCTGTTATTACATCAGCCATCACGTGATCGTCGCATGTTCCCAGCTGCGTATCGGACAAACAAGTCTGACAAACACGCAGGAATATCGTTTTTGCCCCTCGATATGTTTCGCGCTCGCCGGAAATTGAATGGGAGGATATTCGATATAACATATTATCATGATTTCAGATAATTTACACAGATATGGATTTTTAGATATATCTCGGGATCTGGACCACGGATATCGCTCGCGCCTAACGGCTATGATTATTACATTCTCCTGCACACGCCCATATGACATTTTCTAGGTGTAAACGCGTGTGCTGGGATTTCGGCGCACAGCCATCCGACTCGAACGGGATCGCGATGGTAGGGCTACTTGGCCTCCCGTAAGACGATTTATCACGATTATTCGCGACTCGCACCCGTGTGCAAGGTTCTCGCCGCGCACACGACGAATCAAAGCGGGATCGCGATACGTGAGCCTATTATGACCTTAGAAACGCATCGGTAAGGATCTTGTTCCCGTAGATGACGTGTGCGTCGATTTCGCCGCACATTCGACGAATCGACACGGGATCGCGATATCTGCGCCTACAACGATCTCAGAAATGCATCGGTATGGGTCTTGTCCCTGTAGATGACGTGTGCGTCGATCTCGGCGCACAGAGTTCGCAGGTCGACGGAACCTGGTGCGCTGCATTCCTGGGGGCTCAGTGAAGCGATCGCACGCGATTGTTCCTGAGGAAGGTGTTCGTGCTGGGTGTTCGCCGCACCCAGGTCGGATCAGGGTGAAACTCGGTATTTGCTCTATTTCGGACCTCGGTAGACCATTTCCGGTGGTCTTGTGGCGGTGCGAGGTCTGTGCTATGATCTCGCCGCACAGCGATCGAAATTTTAATTGACCACCCTGGGTGTCTTAATTGACATCCCGGGAACACGTTCGTAAAGTCGTTTCGCTTGAATCAGGTCTGTGCCGCGTTCTTCCCGCACAGACGTCGAATTTGGTCGAAATCACGATTACAACGTTCGCCGGTGTTCAACGAACACGTAGATATAGTCCTCTTCAGGAGAAGAGGTGCGTGCTGTGATTTCGCCGCACGCTCATCTGACAACACCGAGGACACGTGAAGCGTGTTCCTCGTGACTCGTACAGCTACCTCGGATGATCCTCTCCCGTAGATGACGTTTGTGCGCGACTCCTGGTGCACGATCACCCGTCCAGAATGAAAATTGCTTATTCGCGCATTACGGATGTCCACCGGCCGCGCTATGTCGGTATTCCTCGCGAAAACACCGTGTGACGCGACTGTCATGCACAATGCATTATTCCGCCCGCAACGCGCACTGTCACGCGCAACCACTCACGCTAGTGCGCGATAACGCTGAATCACGGGGTTGCCCCCTTTATCTTAGCTAATGAAACAAAAAGAAAACGAAAATGAACCATCATTTGTTTATTGCCACCGTGGGCCTTTAATATAAGGATAAATAAAAAAAAACAAAGGAAATAATGCATAGGGAGTATACGCCTGGGCGACTATCCGTCGCTTGGATAATAATGTCACTTATAATAATGCTGATCGCAGCGATCCTTATTCTACACTTAAATACTATTCTTACAATCTAATCGGCATGTCGCGCCGCTATGCCACTTACTATGTATATCAAAACGGGGTTTTGTCTTATGGACATTAAAATAACGCACTACGATAGCGGTGCGCAAAAACGAGAAAATAAAGTCAAATCTACGCGTACGCGAATGTTCACGCCGGTTGTCGCCTAATCTACTTAGGCGGGGTGTGTTTGGTGGACGGACGACCACCCTTGGGACGCATGTAGATACATCCACGATTCTCGGTAGGGCCCTGGGTGCCTCCGCGCCGATCCGGTCCGCTTGGTCCTGCAGGCCCCCGATCCGTGGTTCCAACTGCGGCGTCTCCCATGCGGCCTCCGGCTGCATCCTCCCCGTCCGCTCTCGTGTAGCACCTGGTGCTGGGCGAGAGCGGGATGAAGATGGGGACGTCGCCTCCGAATAATGGCGCGCCACCACGCTTCGTCGCCTCACGCGTCCCACGGCCTCCTTCTTCTCAAAGATGCGCCGGGTCGCGCGCCTTGATTCGAGCGCCGCTACCCGGGTTCCCATCGTGGTTGTCAAATGTGTCCAAACGGATTTGGTGGACACTGTAAGGACCTCCGTGTTGGTCTGATGTTCGGCCTCCTTCTCCACCCTGGGACTGCTCGACTGGCCCCGCGCTATGATCTCCTCTATGAGGTGGTAGTACGGTGCCCTTTCGTTGGTGTCTTCGGGTGTATGCCACTCGCCCGTAGTATCGGCGGTGGTGGATGCAGGCGTCGCGCTCGCCATATCACGTCGTCCCTCCGCGATCGGTGTGGAGGACGGCAAATCACACCTAGGCGTGCGGGGCTTCCCGTCTGCGCGCAGAACGTTCCCCAGGAACATGGAGAGCGCGTCGTCCTCCGCGAAGTCTTCCTCCATCGGAAAACGCGCCAGTGCCTGCACCGCGGCTTGATGATCCGCCACGTCGATCGTCACCTTGAGTGGCTGAAGTTCCTGCAACGAGGCTTCTGGGTTGATCCCCAGCTTGACCGCGATGTCTGCGGTGCCTCGAGTTTCCCCGGTCGTCGCATCAACAATTGGCTGGTGGATCCGGGGCGTTGGCATACGGCCACTCATAGCGTCGTAATCGGCGATGACTCTCAGTATTGCGTTATTGCGATCGCGCAACTCTTGCAGCGCTCGTGGGCTGTAGTCCACATCCGTTGGCAACGCTCGGACGCGCTCCTCGAGCATTTCTTCAATTCGCCGGCTTCGGTGGCGCTCGACGCGAAATCGGCGATATTGTTCCAGCGCTCGCAATTTATCCTTCATTCTTCTCTCAATTGTATGCACTCTGCTCGTTCTCACGGTCTTGATTATCCGAAGTTGCCTGGGCGACTTGTCGATCAAGACTGATGCTCTCTCCGGGGGGAGAGGTGCACTTGGACACAGTACATTTGGACACCGTTCAATTGGACACGGTCATTTGGACACGATCTATTGGACACCGTTCGTTTGGACACCGTTCATTTGGACACCGTTTATATGGACACCGTTCATTTGGACACGAAAATACGCGACTTGTGCACTTGGACACGAAAATGAGCGACCTGTGCACTTGGACACGTGAATGCGCGGCCTGTACAGTTGGACACGAGAATACGCGACCTGTTCACTTGGACACAAAAATTCGCGACCTGTTCACTTGGACACGAAAATACGCGGCCTGTGCAGTTGGACACGAAAATGAACGACCTGTGCACTTGGACACGAGAATGCGCGACCTGTTCACTTGGTCCAAGTGAACAGGTCGCGCATTTTCGTGTCCAACTGCACAGGCCGCGCATTTTCGTGTCCAAGTGAACAGGTCGCGCATTCTCGTGTCCAAGTGCACAGGTCGTTCATTTTCGTGTCCAAGTTCACAAGTCGCGTATTCTCGTGTCCAACTGCACAGGCCGCGCATTTTCGTGTCCAAGTGAACAGGTCGCGCATTCTCGTGTCCAAGTGCACAGGTCGCGTATTTTCGTGTCCAAATGAACGGTGTCCATATAAACGATGTCCAAATGAACGGTGTTCAAACGAACGGTGTCCAATAGATCGTGTCCAAATGACCGTGTCCAAATAAACTGTGTCCAAATGTACCGTGTCCAAATAAACTGTGTCCAAATGTACCGTGTCCAAGTGCAGGCCTCTCCTCTCCGGGGCTCCCCTCCTTATATAGGACCAATGCCAGGGACGTGCCCTTCGACTCGGGGCCCCTCCTTCCGCAAAATTTTCTCTCTCTCGCCTCCGCGTCATCGGGACGTCCGTGTTGACGATCCTAATGATCCGCGTGGAGGAAATTCCGATTTCAGTGCCGTAGCTAGGGTGCTCGGTGCCCCTTAATAGAAAATTTTCGTCAATCACATCTCTTCGCGCCTTTGTCGTCGGGAATGTATTTTCTTCGCGTGGCCGTAATACATTGCCCCTCATAGGCTTGCCGATTGTAGATTTTACATTTTCGTTATTTTTACGAAAATTGTCATCACTCGTCGGTCGATTGCCCTCGCCCTTTACCGTTGCTCCGTCATCGTCGCTCGCTTCTGCTGATCGGGTCTCTCGCTGGCGTTGTGTTTCACGAGCAGGATCGGCTGCTCCGTCAGCTTGTCCGTCATGGTTATCGCGTTGGCTCGCGTCTTCCGGGCCTCCTTCGGTATTCTCCATCGGCTTGGCAATGACCATCGTGATTACATGTATCCGTACGATATCATCGTCGTTTTCACGTTTGGATTGAACATGTTGATCCGCAATTTCACTCTCGTCTTCGGAAAGCGCTATCGTCCGGCTGTCCTCCTCCTCGTTGTCGTCGTCGGTAATGGTGCTCGATGGGATGGCTCGTCGGACGGCTCCCGTCAGCCTCGACTTCTCGACGTAGATCGTCCTTGTCGCCGTCGTCGTCGGCGTCGTCGTCGTCGCTGGCTGGCTCCCCGTCGTTCTCGATCGGCCTGTCGTCATCCTCCTCGTAGTAGGCGGCTGGCTCCCCGTCATTCTCGTAACGCGGTTCACGATGTGGCTTCAACTGCCTGGCGTTATATACATTTATTGCCTGTCCATCGAGATCCTCGATTAAATAGGCGTTGGTGCGTATGATTCTCTGAACTCTGTACGGTCTTTCGTACACTAGATGGATCTTACGGGTCAGTCGTCTGCTGGCGTCGGAACGTCGGTGCAGCTTTATCCACACCATTTGTCCTTCGCGATAGCTAGCCGTTCCGTGCTTGTCGGCTTGCTTACGTCTCTTGCGTGCCGCGTCTTCCAGACGTTGCCTCGCCTCGCGTATCTTGCTATGCCAGGACATCTCCTCGACGTCGAGGGAAACTAGTCTCGGATCGATTGTCAAACGGCCTATCTCACCGTTGTTCAATTCACGCGGTGTAAATCCGGTTGACGAATGAGTGGTGTCATTGAGTACCTCTTCGGCGCGATCTACTATACGATGCCACGTGTGCTGGCGGTCGCTCGCGTACGTACGCATTATACGGCCTAATTCTCGCATAACTCGCTCAACGGGGTTCGATTGCGGATTGTACGGTGACGTTTTGCGGGGATCGAAACCCTTTTCTCGCGCAAAGTTACGCCATCGCTCGGTAATGAATTGACCTCCGTTGTCGGTCAGTATCGCCCTAGGTATTCCTATCTCAATGAAAAACTCATTCTCCAATATGTCCATAATCGTATCTAGCTTTTGGTCCTTCATCGGATACAATTTTACGAAATTTGAAAATTGATCCATCACGACCAACAGATATCTGTAACCCTGCCCGGTTCTCGGCAACGGTCCAAATATATCGAGCGATAGCGTATCACCCGGTGTGTCCGGTAATACGTAATATTCAGTGCCTACCGTGGATCTAGTGTAATACTTGGTAGCTTGGCAAGTCTCGCACGACGCCACCACGTCGCGGGCGATTCTGTCGAAATTCGCGCCTCTGAGGTAGCTCTTGAGAAAAGTGAGAACTTTATCGGTACCGAAATGTATTAACAATCTATGGATTTCACCAGCTATACGCCATGTTGCTTTGCGCGGTAAGGCAACTCTATCGCTCTCCTCGTGTCTCACGCGCAGTATACCCTCACGTTCGTACACGTTGTCCGGGTCGTCGCGCGCTCTCTGCTGTAGCTCAACGTCATTTTCCTGGGCATCTACAATAATATCTACCCATGACGTGGTATCGATGCCCTCTCGCGGATCACGGATGACCGCGATGCGCTTTGTCTCGCTCGTCGGATCTCCGTTTACATTACGCCGCGAGAGTGCGTCGGCTATCGCGTTCTCCCTACCGGGTAAGTAAACGATTTCCAATTCAAATTCCTGCATAAATCTAAACCAACGTGCGATTCTGCTGTTATTGTGTACGCAGGTGCTAAGGAATTTCAATGCTTGATAGTCGGTGTGTACTTTAACGTGCCTGCCCATCAGCAAGGTGTGCCATTTTCGTAAGGCGAAAATTAACGCTAAACATTCTAATTCAGTGGTGGTATAATTTACCTCGGCGCCTTTCAAGCTACGACTCGCATACGCGACGGTTTGCTTTACATCTTCGGAACCTACTTTATACTGGTAGAGTCTCGCGCCTAATCCCGATCTAGCCGCATCGACATATATACCAAACGAGTATCCCGATTGAATTAGATATAATTCAGGCGCTTCCTGAAACGCTTGCTTTATCTGTGTAAACGCGTTTTGGTGTTCGCGTGTCCATACGAATTTTTGACCCTTCTTCAAAAGACTCTCCAACGGTTTCGTCAATCTGGCGAGGTTTTTTATGAACTGCCTATCCCAGTTCACCAGGCCCATGAATGATTGAACATCCCTTTTATTGGTTGGTCTTTTGAAGGACGCTATTGTTAATCGCGTTTCGTCGTTTATCTCAGCTTTTATCTCGCTGAACGTATGGCCTAAAAATTTCACTTCACTACGCAAGAATTCACATTTCTCGCGGTTTAGCTTAAACCCAGCTTTTTCAAGCTTTGTTAGAACAAAATCTACGTGATGGAGGTGTTCCTCCAATGTTTCTGACGCTATTAGTACATCGTCTAGATATATAGTGGTGAATTTATTCACGCCTAACGATTTATCCATAGCGCGCGTAAATGAAGCACCAGCGGTTTTCAGACCAAAAGGCATACGTAGGAAGACGTATGTCTGTCCGTCAAACAAGAAACCGGTATACTGTCTCGAGTCCTTTTCGAGCGGAATCTGCCAGAAGGCATTTGAGATGTCGAGAGTAGTGAAGTATCGTTTTCGGCCTACGCGCCTAAATACCTCCTCTATGGTCGGTGGCTGTGCATGGTCGTTACGCATGTGTTTGTTAATCTCGCGCGCGTCGAGACACAGACGTATGTCGCCATTTTTCTTGACAACCACTACCAAAAGATTGATATATTGCGTCGCCTGTTTACGCACTATGCCCTGTTCTACTAGCTCTCCTATATAAGCTCTGACTCGATCCATATGTTTTTCGGGTATCGGATACGTTTTACGCTTGTACGGCTTTGTCAACGACATCTCTATCGTATGCTCGTACTCCTTCGCTCTACCCAGTCTACCGTCGAACATAGTTTCGTGACTATTGAGGATTTCTTCTAATCTCGCGTTCGCGTCCTCGCCCTCGGCCCTGATCATGTTAACGCTCGCGTGTGATTGTATGGACTTTCGGAATTCTACATCAATATCGTCGTCGCACGACAACAACATGCTATAACGCATCTGAAAATCTATGCCCAATACAATGTCAAACGCCAATCGCTCGACCACGTAAAATTCATGTATGAATTTTTTATCGCGATATTCAAACATAATTCGCGCCTTAGACGCTACGGTCGTTCCTCGCTCCGAGAACGCTCCTTTCAACGCAAATTTCTTAATCGGTTGAACATCTATAAATACGCCCGTTTCCTTAAAATTATCGAAACACGTTTTCGTTATAGCCGTTGTCTGTGATCCCGTGTCTATCAGAGCTTTCACTTTGATCCGATTGAATCGCATGTCAATCATGGGTAATTCATCTAGAATAGCTCTCTGACGCTGTTCCGCGAGTATCTCGTCATCCAATTCGGAAATTATCTCACGGGTACGTATGATGTTCAACCGTTCGTAGGTGCTTTCCGCGCTCGCTTCGCCGCTGTCGCGCGTTATTGCGTTGCACCCTTTTTCACTGTCGCGTGACTTTACGCTTTCTCTATCGCTATCTATCCTATCGCCGGCATCGCCTGCCGTTATCGCCGCAACTTTACGTCCGCGGTCCTTATCGCCATATTTCTCGCGATTCGACGAGAAATTCTTCCGATTGTCACTACGATCATTCTTGCCGGATTTCCATCCCCGATTATCCGGTCTTTCACGCGTATAACGCGTCTCTCTTGGTTTCGCGTCTTCGTCACTAGTCTCGGGTAGCTCGACTATCGGAGGCTTACCCTTGCTCTTACGCGTCGCGTCGGGTGATTCCGATCGTTTCCAATTAGTCGATTTTTTAAACGGCGAATTTTTCGTCGCATCGCGTTTTGGAAATTTTTGGTCACGGAAGTCGTTTCGCGCGGTCGCGTTCGTTCTGCTCTGCGCTCCGTCTCTACCGCTAGTCTGACGATTATCCTGACGCTTTTCGGTCGATCTACGCGCGTCCGCGCGCAATCTACGCGTTTCTCTCTCATTCTCGAGAGTATCGAGCATCTGTATAAACTCGCTCACGTTACGCACCACCGACGGTCTGAGCTCCCGCGTGATATCCGCATCGAAATGCTCACGAACGGTTTGTACGATCTCATCGTCGGACATAGGTGGTGTTCAAACAATTCGCACGGTCGCGACATACCGGTCCCCTACGCACATACCACCATGTTTCGGCACACGATTCGCTCGGCCCGGACCAATCACCGTAGGGCACGAATCGATTCGCTGCGGGTGATCTATCGGTCGATGACTTTCGGTTCTTCTCGAGTGCGGACATATTGTCGAGTTTCCGGTTCGCCTCATCGCACGTGTTTAACGAGTCTCTCGCGCACGACGGTGATTATCGAATTAACTGCGGCTAATTACGCTTGCTTGCGAGCTCATCGGATCGCTCTCGAGCGAAAGTTCTCTTGGCTCACTCTATAAACCCATCGGCTTCACCTCAAGACAGCATCGACTGCGAAAGAGTTCTCGACGTCGTGCGACGCTTCGAGTGGCCCAACGGTCGACGTGACTGCGGATCTTCTCACCATTCGGACGGGACTCATTAGTGACAGTAGTGGACAGAATTCAGCAGTGGAGAAGCAAATACGGACAGGACTCAGTTGTGCGGTGTCCGGAAAGGTAGACAGGTAACGATTGTGAGTGTTACAAATCGTCGGTAAGACCACCCCCCCGAGGGGGGTCATCTCGCGAAGCCCGCCGCGCCCTACCATAACCAGAAATCGCGGACAATTTCTCAGAACATTTTTTGGTCCTTCGAGCCGGATACCGGTAAGGACGGCGCGGTGCCTCATTAACCCGGACGTGTGCTTCCAGCGGGTGTGCTCGCGACACGTGGTGACCGGCGGGCCGCGCGGTATCGCTGCCCCGCCATCCCCTCGCCTCGCTCGGACGGCCTGCGACAGGCGTGTTCTCTCTCTCGCTCGTACGGCAGTGCTCGCGTTACGGGAGCCAACGACGCTCAGCGGACACATCGAATCTCTCTTTCTCTCGCGTCGGCGGTGCCGCGATCTGCAGACACGGACCTATGAACAGTGCGGTCTCCGGAACTCCTCGGGCGTAAAAACCATTCGCGCGTGCGGGAGACGGGTCCACCCCCGAATCCCCTCGACGTTCTCGGTGTGTGCATCGACTTCGTCGGCGGCCCCATTACCGTTACATTTTTTACGCGCGGACCGCGGCCGCTCCTCTCTCCCCCTTCCCCGGTATCGCGCACGTGGTACTCGGGTGACCAAGGGGATCGCGTCTCCTCAACGGCACGTTCTCGTTGTCTCGCCGCCCCCTCGATACGTTCGCGCAGGGAACCATCCCGGTCAGGCGGTGTTCAGCAGTCATGGCGGCGTCCCAAGTACAGGCAAAGATAGCCTTGCAAATGAACAGATTCAATTTTATCAAGTCGGTGGCACTCGAAGTCGACTCATTTTCCTCCCTCCCCCTACAGACTCTCAGAGTTAAGAACAATCTCATTGATAATTATTGGGAGAAATTCGATCAGCTACACGAGAAGCTCTCGGATTCCAAGGTGGAGTCATTGCTAGAGCATGACTATTACAAAGACGGCACCTACGATCGATGCTTACTCCATTACGCTGATGCCAAGGCGGCACTCGCGAACGAAATCGAAGAGAAGGAGCGCTCGTGCCCACTCTCAGGGTCCCAGCTCGCTAACCTCTCGATCGCCGGGCAAACGACTGCGCGGAGTCACTTGCCTGAAATCACTCTCCCCCAGTTCTCGGGGGACTTCTCGGCGTGGAGACCATTCCACGATCTCTTTTCATCGCTAGTCGGCAGGAACCCGGACATCTCAAACGTGGAGAAGATGCATTATCTTCGCACCAGCCTCACCGGAGACGCGGCGCAGCTAATTTCAAACTTACCCCTCTCTGAGGATTCGTTTGCATCAGCGTGGGATCTGCTAGTCGACCGCTTTGAAAACAAGCGTCTCCTCGTTTCGGCTCAAGTAGATCGACTGTTCAGCATCCGGACAAGCTCGACTCGCTCGGCACGAGACCTCAACACTCTGCTTAACACAGCAACGGAAGCACTTAATGCACTACAGGCTCTGGGATCTCCGATTCAACACTGGGATCACCTCTTAGTGCATCTCCTCGTCCAACGACTAGACCCACACACGCGGGAGGCTTGGGAAGTCAAACTGGGTTCATCAACGGAACCACCCTCATATAAGGATCTCAAAACATTTATCACAGGGCGGGCCCGAGCTCTCGAGAGCATGGAGCTCGGAGTCTCCACTACCTCCCCGGCAAGTTCTGCCTCCAAACCACGGCTCAGGGCATCTCCGGCCAACGCCCTTGTGGCCACCTCACCGACCTCAGGGTCTGACTCAGCAGCGTGTGCGCTGTGCTCCGGACAACACTACATCGTCACATGCTCGTACTTCCGGAATATGAACCCGCAGCACCGGCGAGATATTGTGATCGAGAAGCGGCTTTGCTTCAACTGTCTGGGACGACATAATGCGGTTGCTTGTCAAAACCAAAAGCGTTGCAGAGAATGCGGGAACAAGCATCACACAATGATCCACACGGACACGCCTCGACATACTTCGACCTCGGTTCCGGAAACCCCGACCACCGCTACGGCTACGGCAACGCAAACCTCGGCCCCCCCCCTCACCGGCGAAAAGTGACTCGCCCTCCTCTCATGAATGACTCTCTTCGGCCCCCCTCGTGTCTCATTCGGTCTGTGTTTCTCGTCCGGCCGTTCTACTAGCCACTTGTCGGGCACTTACCAAATCACTTAGCGGCGACTCTCAACAAGTTCGGATGCTCATCGATCCCGGTTCAGAGCTCACCTTCATATCAAGATCAACAGTGAAGCGTCTTCAGCTTCCAAGACTACACGCATCAATACCCATTCTAGGCATCGGCGGATCTCCCTCTGAACGAACCTGCGGTGCGGTCTCACTGACTCTGCAGTCGATCTACTCGGCACGGTCCATACATGTCACGGCCTACGTTCTCTCCAAACTCACGACTCAGCTACCCTCTTTTGGACTCTCAACTCACAGATGGACTCATCTTCAAGGACTATCACTGGCGGATCCGGACTTTCTCGTTCCAGGCCACATTGATTTGATTCTCGGCGCGGACACTTACGGCCTCTTTGTCGAATCGGAGGTGATCAAGGGATCGGAGCGTGAACCCATCGCCCAGCGCACCCTCTTCGGCTGGATCGTCCTCGGCCCTCTCTCAACGGTCACCCCCTCGGCCGCCTCAACCAATCAAGCCACGGTCGATCACAATCTCCACGACCTCCTCACCAAGTTTTGGGTACAGGAAGAGATCCCCTCCTCACCCACACCTCCACTCAGCTCAGAGGAAGCAGAATGCGAAGCTCACTTTCGGGCAACTCACTCACGGGACAGCTCCGGGCGCTATATCGTACGGCTTCCATTCCGATCACCGGCACACCAACTCGGCGATTCCAAGGCTACGGCTCAAGGGTGCCTACGACGCCTGCTAAGGCGGTTCTCAACGGATGAGACTTATCGTCAGCTCTATCACTCATTTATGGAAGATTACGAAGCACTCCGACATATGGTCAAGGTCTCCCCCTCTGAACCAGAGCCATCTTCGGCCTATTATCTACCTCACCACGGAGTTCTCAAGGAAGACAGCGTCACCACGAAATTGAGAGCGGTATTCAATGGATCTAGTCTCACCACCTCTGGCGTCTCACTCAATCAACTCCTGCATACGGGTGCCAAACATCAAGTAGATATCTCGGACGTTCTGCTCTGGATTCGGCGGCACCGATACATCTTTACTACAGACATAGTTAAGATGTTTCGTCAGATTCTTCTTCACCCCGATGACTGGCCGTTTCAACGTATCCTCTGGGTCGACGCCCTACTGAACATCATCGTGTACGCACTCACGACGGTAACCTACGGTACCAGATCGGCACCCTATCTTGCGGTTCGGACTCTTCTCCAACTCGTGGAAGACGAAGGGGCCAACTATCCACTGGCAGTCCTCCCCCTGCTGAAAGGGCGGTACATTGACGATATCTGCGGCGGAGCGGACAACTTCGAAAAGCTGCTGGCTATAGCGCGCCAGTTGATAGCTCTCTGCAAGGCGGGCGGGTTTCCTCTCGCGAAATGGCAGAGCAATCACCCAGACCTATGCGAGGCGGTCTCACCAGACGATGTCTCTCCCAATTCTCACCAGTTCGAAGGTGCTCAAGGAAAGATATTGGGAATTGTATGGCAGCCCTCACCCGACCAATTCATTTTCACGCCTAAGCTATCACCAGCATCTGAAATCACAAAAAGGTCCATACTCTCAGAAGTCTCCCAAATTTTCGATCCACTTGGCTTCCTGGCTCCTGTGACCATCAGAGCCAAAATGCTACTACAAGAGTTGTGGCTTGAAAAGATCGGATGGGATGACGCTATCTCCCCACGACTTCGACATCGGTGGATTCAATTCCGGGAGGACTTGCCTGCACTCAGCCTCATCACCATACCTCGCTGGCTGAATCTCACCCCCTCATCCCGGGTCGAACTCCACGGATTCTCGGACGCCTCTCAACTCGCCATGGCGGCAGCGGTTTACATCAAGGCAACCTCACCTTCGGGCGAAACCAAGGTCTCTCTTGTCTGCGCCAAAACCAAGGTGGCGCCTCTCAAGCGACTCACCGTCCCACGACTAGAGCTCACGGCGGCAATGCTCCTTGCTCGTCTCATTAGTTACGCCCAACGAGTGCTCGAACTGGCGGACGTTCCAATCTTCCTGTGGCTGGACTCATTGGTGGCACTCACATGGATTAATAGCCACCCTTCTCGATGGAAGGACTTCGTCTGCAATCGGGTAACTGTCATTCAGGACCTCGTCCCTCATGGGCACTGGCGATTTGTCCCCGGCCTCGAAAATCCATCAGACTGCGCGACTCGAGGTCTCACAGCCACCCAACTCGCTCAACACTCACTCTGGTGGAACGGGCCATCGTGATTAGCCTTGTCATCTCTAAACTGGCCGGACATGCCTCCTCACGCGGACTCCCCGGCTGTCCTCGAGGAAAGACCCGGACTCCTATTCCTGACATACACTCCGCAGCCACCTCAACTCTGGGAACTCATCTACCGCTACTCCTCCCTCACCAAATTGCTCCGAGTCACGGCCACCTGTCAACGGTACATTGCTATACTAAAAGGGGTACCTCAGTCATCACTCGCCACCCCCCTCAATCCCGGTGACTTGGCGTCAGCTCGGTTATTCTGGCTGCGGTCGGTTCAAGCGGCATATTTCTCATCGGAACTTACGGTCCTCTCACGCGGAGCACTCCTGCCCAAATCTCACCCTCTCTCTAGACTCACGGCATTCATCGATCAGGCGGGTATTCTTCGAGTGGGCGGGCGACTCAAGAACGCCTTACTGGACCCCGAGAGTAAGCATCCGGCAATTCTCCCTCGGGACTCACCACTATCTCAACTTATCATCACGGACGCTCATCTACGGACTCTTCACGGCGGGACTCAATTGACGTTATCGTACCTCCGTCGGGCCTATTGGATACTTGGAGGACGGGCCCCCGTCAGGGCTCACATCCTTCGTTGTTGTCGATGCGTTCGATATCGCGGCGAGCGGGCTCAACAACTCGTGGGACAGCTCCCCTCACCCCGGGTTACTCCATCCCGACCCTTCCTCACCACTGGAGTGGATTACGCCGGCCCGGTCACACTCAAAACCTGGAGAGGCCGAGGTGCCAAAACTCACAAAGGGTGGATAGCAATCTTCGTTTGCTTCCCGACCTCAGCGGTTCACCTAGAGGTCGTCACAGACTACTCCACGGATGGTTTTCTCGCCGCGTTCCGAAGATTCACTGGTCGGCGTGGCATCTGCCACACTCTGTTCAGTGACTGTGGCACCAATTTTCTCGGAGCCGATGCCGCACTCAAACGTCTCTTTACATCCGGAACGAACGAATTCAAGGACCTCTCTCAACTGTTAACCAACGACGGAACAAAATGGTCTTTCAACCCTCCGGCTACTCCTCATTTTGGTGGAAAATGGGAGGCAGCGGTCAAGTCGTTGAAATATCACCTACGGCGGACGATCGGCGAGCAGCTACTGACTTATGAGGAGCTTACAACTCTTCTAGTTCAAATAGAGGCCGTGCTCAACTCAAGGCCGCTGTGCCCTCTCTCGGACGATCCGGATGATCTCTCGGTCCTCACTCCCGGGCACTTCCTCATCGGTGAAGCACCTACCACCATCCCGGAGCCATCTCTTTCTGCGGTACCGATCACCAGACTATCACGGTGGCAACTTATCCAACAGCAAGTACAACACTTTTGGGCTCGATGGTCAACGGAGTACCTCCAACGGCAACTCTCAATTTCCAAGTGGCATCATCCGTCTACGCAGATCCAGGTGGGATCACTAGTGCTAATCACCGACGAACGGTTCCCCCCATCAAAGTGGCCTCTCGCTCGAGTGACGAATCTTCACCCAGGGGCCGACGGCCTCTGTCGGGTTGTCACCCTCAAGACCGCTACCACGGAGCTCAAGCGACCCATTGCCAGGCTCGCGATTCTTCCTCTCGCCTCGGAGCACTCATCCACGGACGCAACCTCAGCCTCGACCGCCTCATAAGGTCATTCTACAACGCTGTTGTCGAAGGCGGGCGGAATGTTCAAACAATTCGCACGGTCGCGACATACCGGTCCCCTACGCACATACCACCATGTTTCGGCACACAATTCGCTCGGCCCGGACCAATCACCGTAGGGCACGAATCGATTCGCTGCGGGTGATCTATCGGTCGATGACTCTCGGTTCTTCTCGAGTGCGGACATATTGTCGAGTTTCCGGTTCGCCTCATCGCACGTGTTTAACGAGTCTCTCGCGCACGACGGTGATTATCGAATTAACTGCGGCTAATTACGCTTGCTTGCGAGCTCATCGGATCGCTCTCGAGCGAAAGTTCTCTTGGCTCACTCTATAAACCCATCGGCTTCACCTCAAGACAGCATCGACTGCGAAAGAGTTCTCGACGTCGTGCGACGCTTCGAGTGGCCCAACGGTCGACGTGACTGCGGATCTTCTCACCATTCGGACGGGACTCATTAGTGACAGTAGTGGACAGAATTCAGCAGTGGAGAAGCAAATGCGGACAGGACTCAGTTGTGCGGTGTCCGGAAAGGTAGACAGGTAACGATTGTGAGTGTTACAAATCGTCGGTAAGACCACCCCCCCGAGGGGGGTCATCTCGCGAGCCCGCCGCGCCCTACCATAACCAGAAATCGCGGACAATTTCTCAGAACAGGTGGTAATAGCGTTTTCGCTTGACGAGCTAAATTTAATGCGTATTCAGTCATGGACATGCCATCTCCAGACTTGTATTTACCGAAATAGATCATCTGTCTAAATCTCATTTGGGCTTGCGTGCCCCAAAAGTGCTGTCGAAACAGACTTTTGACCTGCTCTATCGTTTCCGCGTACTGCAGCTCGAACCATTGGGCCGCTGCGCCTTTCATACATCTACCGAAATAGCACAGCTGTTTGTCCTCCGGGACGCCCTCGTATCTGGCGAGTTTTTCAAATTTTTCGAGAAATCTCACCGGATTCTGCGTGTCAGTTTTACCGTGAAAATTGAGCTCGTCAAAGGGAATTTTTAACCACCCCCCTCTGGGTAGTCTAACGCGCATCGGGACTAAATCTAATACCGCTGCCTCGGACGCGTGACCCGCCTCGCACGCATTCGGCTCGATTGTTTTTCTATCGTTGTCACGCGACAGTCGATTCGATTCTGTGTTTTGTGTTACGACGGATTCGCGTCTCTGCTGTTGGATCTGTGCCCGTAATAATTCTAACTGCTCGGTCAACTCATGGACCTGCTGATACAATCGCGCTTCATTCTCCGTCGGCATATCTGCTGCGACGTTATCGCATTCGCGACTCAAATTAACCGGAGCGGTCGTATGATCCGCTATTTGTAACAAATTTTCATTTTGTTCATTGTCGGCTATCGTGGCGTTATCGCGCTCCGTTTCCCTGCCTTCAGACGCGTTTCGCGCTCTGGTTCTCTGGGCAATGGGAAGCACGGGAGTATGTTGCACGTTAGCCATTCAACCGGCTATCGTTGCGCAATGTTTCCTAATACGCGTACCTCTTTTCGGCCCTATCTTGCCTGTTTATCTATTACGACTCGACAGACAACGTAACCAACGTCCGTGCGTTCGCTCTGTCGCGATTGTATTAAAATCTCACAGAATTTTCGCGGCACCTAATACGCACGTTCTCGCGACGTTTGTTCGCTTGTCGTACTATATGGTCGCATAAAATCGATTATTCGCAATTATTCGACTCTCGAGTACTCACACACGTTTTACGGTCGCAAGAATTCGCAAAATATCTATCGATAGTACGCCAACAGGTTTCTCGCCCCGTCGCGCACCTCAAAACTGTTCGCTATTTTTCTACACGTTACTCTAACGCACTAACAGGTTTCTCGAGTCCTGTCACGGTCGCCAGTTTTTACACAAATTACTGGTCGTAACGGGTAATACTGGCTAGTAACAGGTAAAAAGACCGTCTCGCCGACCGCTAGGCGTTGTACAGACGGGTGCAGGTTCTTGACTCGACGTTGTCGCACTCGAGCCGTAATACTACGTAACAAGGCTCTCTAATCACTGTAACCGGGCACGTGATGTAACGCGTGACACGACTCATTAACGTCGTCAAACTACCGAAATTTACTCAAAGTTCGCGTAGCACGGTCGCCACTCGATTTTACCAGTTAAATCGAGAAAGGTAAGTATACCACTAACCGCATCTGTCGAATAATTCCCCTTTTTTCTCTGTTTCAGGTGTTCCGGATTGCTGCTGGCCGCTCTGCGTCTCGTCACGGATCGACCTCCTTCGTAGAAGCCGCTTACTACCAACGATGCTGGACCACTGGATCGTCACGGATGGACCCACAGGATCGTCGCAGAATATCAGGTAAGTATCGTATACTATATGCTTATAACGTAAGCAATGTGCATTTACTCGCACTTAATTTCCGCAGGAATGGTGATTACGCGTGGATCTCCCGCTTGGAAGGTGACTCGGGATGGGTCACAGGATATCGTGGAATGATTGCTGACACTCGGTATATCACTTTAAATAACAATGTATTTATTCATATTATTGTAGAATAAATAGTCATTACAATGCGATTCACAATGATTTACAATCACTCGCGGTGTCACACTATGATCGCTGGTTACAGTTCGTGTGTGGCGCGTTAAATCGTGAAAACTCGAAATAATTCTTCCGACACTCCGCAACTCGGATATCATCGGTCGTCGTGAGAATATAATGTATGACTGTCCTCGGTTTGGTAAACGGATGTTGGATTTCGAAAATCTTACGAGTACCGATCGCGCTAGCTTATCACGAAAAGTGACGGATATCGCTCCGTACGCGGGTGTCACCGGTTGTAACGAGAATCTCCGCTCGCGGCTGATTGTACATGTCAGAACGTGTTACCACGGCGCGTTCTCCCGATCGACTACTCTCGATCGCTCGCTCGCAACGGCGCACAGTGGGCCAGGAGACCAGAAAAAGTGGCCATAAACCAACTTTAAAATTTTATTAAATAAATTACATCATGTTGTATATACTCTGAAGTTGCCGTGATACAATTTTTAACATTTTTTATCGATCCCTAATATTCTTTTGGCACGTTTAATCTAAAGCGAAGCGTTATTTTTCTTCTTTCGATCATTAGTTATAAACGTCGAAAATTAAATGTTTATTATTATTTTAATGGCTGGATAGTTTCTTTTTTTCATACACAGGAATGAGTGAAATACATGTAAATTAATAACATGTCTAAATAATCAAAATTACATGCAAATTCCTAATATTATTAGCTAAATTAGTGATTTTTTCAGCACAATTGTGTGTATTGATTGCTCATAACCGGCCATAACGCATCGTAAAGAAAAAAACAAAGTATGAATGTGTTGTTCATATTATGTACTTTAACGTGGTTATGCACCTTTTTGCATCTTTTCACTCACGTTTAAGAAAAAAGCATAAACACGAGACAGCTTTCGCGCGCGGCGCGATCAAACGTAGCGGGAGCCGGCCGGTATATCTCATATATCTCAAGGCTTATCTACATCTATAACGCGCGTTCTGGCGCTTTATTTGTCCCAACTGCAACTTCCCAGTCTTAATAATGACCAAATTCACCAAACGAGAAATTTTGGATGTTATTTTGCAAAATAACTCTGTAGAGTCTGGCATGCATTATATTTTCACAAAATTAAATTATGCCGAAGAAGATGTTGAAGATGAAGGGAAGAAGCGATTAAGAGCTCTTATATCGTCTCTGAAATCGAGACGGAATTCCAAATTTCAAGCTGCAAGTAGAATGCTAAATAAATTTGAAAAATATAATGCTGAGTAGCTGGATTCGGAATTCAAAATTGACGGTTGTCAACTTATTTCCGCGAAAAGTGCTCAGGAATTAGTTTTACCCGCGCACCCTGGTCCTGGTCGTCCACCACTTGCTTATCAGGATAAATCTAAGCGATCAAAACGAAAAGATGCCTCAGCGATTAGTGCCGAATTAAAACACGACCCTCATCGTCTACTACATGCAAGTCGTTATGCTGCAAGACGGTCTGGGGATGATGATTTATCTGCAATTCTTAAAGTTGTACAAAGTTCGGAGCAACCAGCGAAAATCAGAAAATTGTTGGACACCCCTCAAATTTCATTCAGACGAAAAACCCCGGAAGAGGCTCTTGCATATATTTTGAACAACTCATTATCGAAAAGCGTGTATATAGACACACGCTTAGAATCGATATCGTCTGGCGCAGATATTTGGCCGTCTTATAATATTGTTAGAGAAGTTAAATCGCAATGTAGACCATTGAAGGAAGACATTCTTATACAGGAAAACAAAGCAGAGGTCTCTCTCCAATCTCTCTTAAATCATACATTAAAAAGAATTGTTAAAATGCAATCGGAAGTAATTATTCAATATATGAAAAATACTAATGTTACAGACACGGAAGCTGTATTCATGTGCTCTTGGGGATTCGACGGTAGCTCTGGTTACTCAGCATACAAACAAAGTTACGCGTCATCTGAAAACGTTCATTCGAAAGATGAAAATCTGTTTGTAACAGCTCTCATTCCTTTGCGATTGTCGGTAGATAATTTTATCTTGTGGAACAATCCCGCGTCGCAGTCTGCAAGATTTTGTCGACCTATTAAGATGGAGTTTGTTCGGGAATCGACTGATATTGTTCTAAAACAAAAAGATGATATTGAAGAACAAATAAAAAATCTCCAGGTCATCGATATACAATTGGATAATATTTACCGCATTCGCATTTCTAACTCTTTATTTTTAACACTGATCGATGGTAAGGTGCTAAATATCATCACTAATACAAGATCGATGCAGACGTGCCCAATTTGTCACGCGACTCCCAAGCATTTTAACGATTTATCAAATAAGCAGACTCTCTTTATTCCAAAACCAAATTCGCTCCAGTACGGACTCAGCCCTTTACACGCCTGGATAAGAATCTTTGAATGCATTCTTCACATTGCATACCGAATCAATATTAAGGTCTGGCAGGTTAGAAGTAAAGAACACAAAGCCTTATTTGCGCAAAGGAAAAAAATAGTTCAATCAGTCCTTTGGGAGAATATGGGGCTTATAGTAGATAAGCCAAAACCAGGAGGATTTGGTACGACAAATGATGGAAACACGGCACGTAGAGCTTTCGCAAATCCAAATCGTCTGGCCGAACTTCTGGAACTGGATTGTTCATTACTGTGTAATTTGAAAACGATTTTGATCGCTCTGTCGTGCCATCTACCAATAGATCCAGTAAAATTTGGTAAGCTCTGCACTTCTACAGCCAAAGTCTACGTCGACCAATACTCCTGGTTCCCCATGCCTTCAACATTGCATAAGATTCTTATGCACGGTGAAGACATAATCACTATGAGCATATTGCCTGTTGGAATGCTGGGAGAAGAAGGGTCTGAAGCGCGAAACAAAAATTACAAAAACTATCGACAGTTTCACAGTAGAAAACACAGCCGTGAAGCTAATCTTCATGATATATTTTATAGAGCAATGGATACATCGGACCCGATAATCTCAACAGTCAGCCTGCGTTCACGCCTCAATAAGAGGAAAGCTTTACCAATGTCTCCTGAATTGCGAGATTTACTCGCCCTTCCAGACGCAGAAGTAGATACAGAGATGGCACCGAAGCCAACTGTAACGAGCAGCTCAAATAATGCAGAAATGGAAATGGAAATCGACGATAATATAAGTGGCATACCGGAAATATTTGAGCGTTTAGATGCCGAGGTACTATCCGACAATGACACGGAAAAATTAGAAAACTAACAATAATTAACAAAATTAATTAAAATTAACAAACTTAACAAAAATATTAAAAAATTTCAAAAATTAAAAAAATTAAAAAATTATAAAATTATAAAAAAATTATAAAAATAAAATTAACAAAAAAATAAAAAAAACAAAAAGAAACAAAAAAACAAACGAGATCCGATAATGTCCTGCAACCTCCTCGTGGTGGATCTCGGAAACTACAGCTATGTAGGCTAATTGCGGGCAAAATTGATAAACTATTTGATTTAAATTTTTAATATCCTATTTTCAGACATCCGACCACTTACATTTGTATTAAAAATTGACTTTTTTGCCATTTTAAATTTTAAAATTTGAGTAGCAAATTTGTAATTACAGACCTCCAAAACCCTTGAAGAAAAATTTACATAAAAAAATGACAAGTTTTTGCATTTTTGGTCTGCCATTTTGGGTCCGCCATTTTGAATTTAAAAATTTGAATATCATTCGTAATCAGCGTCCTCGAAAGCATTTAATAAAAAATTTGCATAAAAATTGCCTTGTTTTTGCATTTTTCGTCCGCCATGTTGGATCCGCCATTTTGAATTTTGAATTTTTTACATCATATTTGCTATCAGCGACCTCAAAAACCCCAATATATCAAGTTTTATGAAAATCCGACAAAATCTTGAATTTCGGCCACTTTTCCTGGTCTCCTGGCCCACTGTGCGGCGTACGTCCCCTCCCGGGTGGTACCCCCACTCTTGTTATTGCATCAGCCATCACGTGATCGTCACCTGTTCACAGCTGCGTATCGGACAAACAAGTCTGACAAACACGCAGGAATGTCGTTTTTGCCCCTCGCTATGTTCTCGCGCTCGACGGAAACTAAATGCGAGGATATTCGACATAACATACTATCATGATTTCAGATAATTTACACAGATATGGCTTTTTAGGTATATCTCGGGATCTGGACCACGGGTATCGCTCGCGCTTAACGGCTATGATTGTTACGTTCTCCTGCACACGCCCATATGACATTTTCTAGGTGTAAACGCGTGTGCTGGGATCTCGGCGCACAGCCATCCTATTCGAACGGGATCGCGATGGTAGGGCTACTTGGCCTCCCGTAAGACGATTTATCACGTTTATTCGCAACTCGCACCCGTGTGCGTGGTTTTTGGCGCACACATGACAGATTGACGCGGGATCGCAATATCTATGCCTATTATGCTCCCGGAAATGCGTCTGCAAGGGTCTTGTTCCCGTAGATGACGTGTGCGTCGACTTCGCCGCACATTCGACGAATCGACACGGGATCGCGATATCTGCGCCTACAACGATCTCAGAAATGCATCGGTATGGGTCTTGTCCCTGCAACCGCCCACTTTGGGACGGTGGCAAGTAGCGGCCGAGCACGGTACGAGACCAACCGAGGGAACCACCACGAGGAAGATAGGAGTACCACAGGGGCACATCTTTGATCCTGGTGGACAAGCGGCTCCTGCCGCCTACTTCGGGGCGGCCGCAAAGAGCGCCACAGGGATGTCTCACGGATCCCTGTGGGCGAGAGGCCCTTCCGGGCAGTCGATAGCTAGTAAGTTAGGCGTTCGCGAAGCCCATAAGGCACAGCCAATTGGCAATTTTGTTACTTTACATTAAATGTAATCCGTAATTCGGTTTATGTCACGCAGTTCACTGTTTACTTCTCGTTTGACACACGCTAACAACGAAATTGCGTATGATTGCACTTTAACTTCACGCGTGCGAGAATCGAGCGAAAAGTTGCGCAAATAAGTACGAACCACGCACAATCTCCGGGATAAACTCACGCGAGGTCAACGACGGGGACCTGGTACACACTCTGGATCAATCGGCGTCAGCGTACGATAACGCGTTCGCTAAGTAGCCACCTAGGTGTTTTCTCCGAGAACAGATGGTTGAAACGCGCTATTTTAGACTTGGTACATGCGCCTAGTGGGTCAGCGACAGTGTCCGATGACGCGTTCTGAATCTCGAGCAGATACCGGAAATGCGATAGCGCAGGCGCGTTGCGAGGGACCTGGTACACGTCCAAATCGGGTCGGCGTCGAAGTCCGACAACGCGTTCGATAAGTAGCTAAGCAGGCGTTTTCTTCAGGAACTAAGTCTTGTAATGCGTTAGTTGAAACCTAGTATACGTGTATGGTAGGTTGGCGACAATGTCCGGTTACGCGTTCGAAAATTGGAATCGATATCGGAGATTCGACAATGGTGACGCATTGCGGGGGACCTGGTACGCGTCCCAGTCGGGTCGGCGTCAAAGTACGATGACGCGTTAACTAAATAGCTACCTAGGGGTCATCTCCGAGAACCGACTGCGGGGACGTCCTCTCGAGGACCTAGGACACGGACCTAGGGGGTCGGCGTCAAAGTTGGAGGTCTAGAAATAGACCTAGCCAATTTCCGCCTGGAAGTCGGGTGCCAACTTGTCGAGGGGCATCCCAAAGAGGCTGCGCATGGGTCGGCGTCAACATCGGAGCACCAGAAACACCCACGGGCAACTTCTCCGAGAAAGTCGACTGCCAACCGACTAAAGAGCATCCCCGGGAGGGTGCGTCAACCTCCGACCCCGACTTAAAAATTCGACAACCTGGTGCAGCGGTGCCGTCTGGGGAGGTCCCACACAGTGTACCGGCAGCGGAAATTTCCATGTCGGGGCCCCACGACAGGAATTACGGGGCACACATACGTCTATCATGCGAAAACAGCGTGTCGGCATGTGCGAAAACATGCAAAAACGTATGACGTCAGCGTGGCGTGATCGCGAGATTGCGAATAACAACCCATGAGTGGGGATAGCCGAGTGGTAGGGAGCCACAGCGAGCAACGTTGCTCTTGGCAGTCTATCGGATACAGTCGTAGCGTGCGGACGTTCTACGCATACTGTATATAACAACCGGTAACTCCCGCGTGATTGCGCGTTAAATTTCTCGTTCTACAATAGCGAGCGGTGAATAGCCACCTTAAGTAAACGACACATTGCGTGCGTGATCTGAAACATTGTAACAATTACAAGTAATTAACGATTTATAATAAATAGTTCGTCTTTAGTGAAAGTCGTGTCTCAAGATTACTTTAACGTACTTACCTTCTACTCACCTTGTCCCACGGCGGTGCTACAACGTTGTCCATTGACTCCTTGGTGATGCGAGACTCCGGGGAAGTTCATCTTCGGCGACGATCCATCCTGGGCAGGAACCTGAAACAGAAGAAAATAAATTAGTATAGTTAATAATCGAGGCCAGCGGATATCCTATACGGAGAGCGCAGCGACGGTGATGGTCCACGGGGCATCCACCTACAACACAAAGCGGATATTTAATAAACGTTAATAATTAATATATGCGAGCGGTAACTTGGTATGCGGTGACGCGAGGATCCAGGGGACCCGGCATCAGTGAGCAGCTACCTGGTATGCGGTGAAGCGAGGATCCGGGGAAGCGGCAGCGACGGTGATGGTTCATCGGGGATACACACCTGCAACAGAGGGGAGAAATTACCTTATCTTATATTAGAGATTATATCTCGAGCACACCTTCTCGGTAGTTATAGGTCAAACCGAGTGGCGACCGTGATTTTGGAAGTGATTACGCGACTCCCACACTCTCAAACGGCCGTGTCCGGTCACACCTGTGGATGTGTGCGTCGATCTCGGCGCACAGAGTTCGCAGGTCGACGGGACCTGGTGCGCTGCATTCCTGGGGGCTCAGTGAAGCGATCGCACGCGATTGTTCCTGAGGAAGGTGTTCGTGCTGGGTGTTTCCGGCACCCAGGTCGGACCGGGGTGAAACTCGGTATTCGCCCTATTTCGGACCTCGGTAGGCCATTCCCGATGGTGGTTTGGGTGTACGAGGTCTGTGCTGGGATCTCGCCGCACAGCGGTCGAAAATTTTATCGAGCGTCACGGATGTCTTAGTTGACATCCCGAGAACACGTCCGTAACATCGGTTTACTTAAATCAGGTCAGTAGATGTATAGGGGGGATTCGAACCCACCGCCTCCCCCTGTATAAAATCTCGGAGGACGGCTAGGGCTAGCTTGTTGCCCCCCACGATGGGGGGCCGGGTAGGGTTACGTAGCCTGGCGTGCAAACGCCAGGCGTGCTCTCAGGGGTTATGCCTTCCCCTGTTCAAATCAGGAGGCATAGCTCTCGGGTAGGGACGATGGAGGGCGGAGATGTTCTGCATCTCTGAGTACGACATCCTCAAAACAGGGGCTTTCCTTCCCCCTCGTATAAAAACTCGGAGGAATAGTAACGGGTAGGGGCGGTGGGTGGTGGAGGGACTTAGTCCTGATGTCACACACCGCCAAACAGGGGCTTTCCTTCCTCCTCGTATAAAAACCCGGAGGAATCGTAACGGGCAGGGGCGGTGGGTGGCTGAAGGACGCTGTCCCGATGCGACACATCGCCAGTCAGGGGTCCGCCTCCCCCTGTATAAATATTCGGAGGACGGCTAGGGTTAGCTCTTGCCCCTACGATGAGGGGGCCGGGTAGGGTTACGTAGCCTGGCGTGCAAACGCCAGGCGGGTTCTCAGGGGTTATGCCTTCCCCTGTTCAAATCCGGAGACATAGCTCTCGGGTAGGGACGATGGAGGGCGGAGATGTTCTGCATCTCTGAGTCCGACATCCTCAAACAGGGGCTTTCCTTCCTCCTCGTATAAAAACCCGGAGGAATAGTAACGGGTAGGGGCGGTGGGTGTTGGAAGGACTTAGTCCTGATGTCACACATCGCCAAACAGGGGCTTTCCTTTCTCCTCGTATAAAAACCCGGAGGAATGGTAACGGGTAGGAGCGATGGATGGTGGAAGAACCCGTTCTGAAACCACACATCGTCGAAACAGGGGTCCGCCTTCCCCTTGTATAAAAAATCGCAGGACGGACCGGGCCGGGGTTGTCATGTCGGCATGGGTATACACCCCGAGGAAATGGCGTGGCTTGACCGGTGGAAGGGCACGTGCCCTCTTGAGTCGTCTGCCCCACCTGTGGTGGGTGGGGTAGTGCCTCCCCCCTACTTCGCCGGGGGACGAGGACCCCGCTCGCGCGGAGGGCTTATGGGGTAACGGCCTGACTGCCAATACAGGCGTCCGCCTAGTGGGGGTCTGCCTCACCCCACTATAAACAATCGGAGGACAGACAAACGAGGAGTGCGGCCAGCCCTGCGAGTGCGAGGGCAGCTGCTGAGGTTCCGGCCCCCGGCGAACAGAAGGGGGCCACGAGAGGGACGGTCCTAGACATAGGACTTATACTTTTTTGACTCTCAGAAGGACACCGGTCCATGTGCCAACCCCACCTCCACGTCTGGTGAGAGTTGGACACGTCGAGGTACCCCTTCGGCGGCTAACGGGGCTCTGGCTTCGGGCAGAGTGCACGTGCCGACACGTGTACATCTGGACACCGGACAGGCGACTCGGTCTTTGTTACGGGTGTGGCGGTCACGATTCGAAAGCCCTGGGTGAACGCCTGACGAGTAGGTCGGGGGCAGAGATGCCCTTAAGCCGTTCGCACGGCCGGACGGGATCGTGTTCGTCTCGAAGGTGTCACGCGAGCGCTAGTGCGCTGCCCAGGGGAAGTGAGATTCCCCTGGGCACGGCTATTGAGGCCGGAGGAGGAAGGACCCATAGCTTGGCTCAAGTCCCGAATCTGAAGGCTGAGGCCAAGTGCTGGTCTCCGGACCAGCATCTTACGGGGTGCGGCATCTCGGCTTGTACCGGCCTGGCACCGGTGATCCTGTCGGGAGCAGACGTTACCCCGCTTAGGGCTGGCTTCTAGCCCCCACGATGGGGGGCCGGGTAGGGTTACGTAGCCTGGCGTGCAAACGCCAGGCGTGTTCTCAGGGGTTATGCCTCCTCCTGTTCAAATCCGGAGGCATAGATCTCGGGTAGGGGTGGTGGGTGGCTGAAGGACGCTGTCCCGATGCCACACATCGCCAAACAGGGGTCCGCCTCCCCCTGTATAAAAAATCTCGGAGGACGGCTAGGGCTAGCTTATTGCCCCCACGATGGGGGGCCGGGTAGGGTTGCGTAGCCTGGCGTGCAAACGCCAGGCGTGTTCTCAGGGGTTATGCCTCCCCCTGTTCAAATCCGGAGGCATAGATCTCGGGTAGGGGTGGTGGGTGGCTGAAGGACGCTGTCCCGATGCCACACATCGCCAAACCAGGGGTCCGCCTCCCCCTGTACAAAATCTCGGAGGACGGATAGGGCTAGCTTCTTGCCCCCACGATGGGGGGCCGGGTAGGGTTACGTAGCCTGGCGTGCAAACGCCAGGCCTGTTCTCAGGGGTTATGCCTTCCCCTGTTCAAATCCGGAGGCATAGCTCTCGGGGTAGGAACGATGGAGGGCGGAGACGTTCTGCATCTCTGAGTCCGAAATCCTCAAAACAGGGGCTTTCCTTCCCCCTCGTATAAAAACTCGGAGGAATAGAACGGGTAGGGGCGGTGGGTGGTGGAGGGACTTAGTCCTGATGTCACACACCGCCAAACAGGGGCTTTCCTTCCTCCTCGTATAAAAACCCGGAGGAATTGTAACGGGTAGGGGTGGTGGGTGGCTGAAGGACGCTGTCCCGATGCCACACATCGCCAAACAGGGGTTCGCCTCCCCCTGTATAAAGATTCGGAGAACGGCTAGGGTTAGCTCTTTCCCCCGCGATGGGTGGCCGGGTAGGGTTACGTAGTCTGGCGTGCAAACGCCAGGCGGGTTCTCAGGGGTTATGCCTTCCCCTGTTCAAATCCGGAGGCATAGCTCTCGGGTAGGGACGATGGAGGGCGGAGATGTTCTGCATCTCTGAGTCCGACATCCTCAAACAGGGGCTTTCCTTCCTCCTCGTATAAAAACCCGGAGGAATAGTAACGGGTAGGGGCGGTGGGTGGTGGAAGGACTTAGTCCTGATGTCACACATCGCCAAACAGGGGCTTTCCTTCCTCCTCGTATAAAAACCCGGAGGAATGGTAACGGGTAGGAGCGATGGATGGTGGAAGAACTCGTTCTGAAACCACACATCGTCGAAACAGGGGTCCGCCTTCCCCTTGTATAAAAAATCGGAGGACGGACCGGGCCGGGGTTGTCATATCGGCATGGGTATACACCCCGAGGAAATGGCGTGGCTTGACCGGTGGAAGGGCACGTGCCCTCTTGAGTCGTCTGCCCCACCTGTGGTGGGTGGGGTAGTGCCTCCCCCCTACTTCGCCGGGGGACGAGGACCCTGCTCGCGCGGGGGACTTATGGGGGTAACGGCCTGACTGCCAATACAGGCGTCCGCCTAGTGGGGGTCTGCCTCACCCCACTATAAACAATCAGAGGACAGACAAACGAGGTGTGCGGCCAGCCCTGCGAGTGCGAGGGCAGCTGCTGAGGTTCCGGCCCCCGGCGAACTGAAGGGGGCCACGAGAGGGACAGTCCTAGATATAGGACTTATACTTTTTTCCTCCTCGACGGTGTGCCACCTTGACGATGGTACCCAATTATTGGGTACCGGGTGAGGAGGCTCCCCTTTGATCCGTTGACCCACTGGGGTAGTACCGGCGGTCCATGACCGTCGGGAGAGCCCGGAGGCGAGGATCGGGGTCTAAGAGCACACCACAAACCGTAATCTCCGTCAGCAGTGAGGCTGGCGGAGACCGGGGGGCCCTTCTCAGGGCCCGCGAGGTGGGCGGCCTCTATAAAAGTCGCCCGGTCGGCCGGGGCCGTTAGGGAGGAGGTCTCCTCTTTCCACCGCGCCACGGGGTGGGGTTGGGGAGGGTGGTCCCCGTTCCCGAGGCGGGCAGGGATGCCGTCTCGCCGAGGGAATGGGAAGGCCCCTTCCCTCCTTCCTCCATTGCACGCCGGTGCTCCGGCAGGAGGGGGAGGGGGGGTATCCATCTTCTGACCCAGCCCAGGACGTGGTCCTGGGTTGGACGGAGGAGAGGCCCACACTCGGTGGTTGCACACTAGGGACGTGGTCCCACGGTCTGCCGAGTGTGGAGGGTCGTCTGGGCCGCTCGGACGTATTCCAAGGCCGGGGCCAGGCGACCTGGGTGGGAGACCGCCCGGGCCACTCGGACTTATTCCGAGGTTGGGGCCGGGCGATGTTTATGGAAGGAGACCCGTTGGGCCGCTCGGACATATTCCGAGGTCGGGGCCGGCGGGTCTTGGCCGCCGGGTGAAATAGACCGGCGGCGAGCAAGGTAACTCCGATGGTCGGGGATCGCATCCCTCCCGAACCCGGCCATCGGAGTGGACGGTTAGCCGGGGTGCGGAGGTTACCTCGGCCCCGGTTAAGGATTTTATGCTGGTCGCCACGGCGGGCAGGGCCTTGGGTGGGGTGCGACACCCTGCGGTACCTGTCTGTCCGTGGGGCCCCCCGCGTGGCGGCACCCGTCACGGTGCCCGTCAGGTCGGAGCGACGGGAGCCCTGAAAACCCATGGGGGGCTGGGCCTTGATGCCCTCTCCTCATGGGTGAGTAAGGGCCTGAAGTCCCAGTCGCCCTACTATTATCAGGGGGCTGGGGCATAGGGGGCAACCCCGAGCCGTGACGGGCAGTGGGAACAAACTAAAAATAAACACTGCAAATAAATTTGAGGACGTAGCGAATGGGAGGGAGGAGGGTACGATCACCCGATCCTCTAGGAAACCCGGGCCGAAGTGCGCTTCGGTGGGGAATAAGAGGAAGGAGGGAGAGGGCAGTAGGATCCCTGCCCCTGTCAGGAAGGAGGACACACCCTCCTGCACGGTATTTCTGGGCAAGCCCGTACCCGCGGGGGGCTCCTGCGTGGGGAGCAAGCCCGACGGGAGCAAGCCCGATACGAGCAGAGGTGTGCTAAGAGAGGGGAGTCAGCGGAAAAGGGCTGCTCCACGAATCCAGTCGGACTCGGAGACGGAGAAGCGTCCTAGGTCGCCGCTGCGTCAAAGATCAAGGTCGCCTAATGACAGGCGTAACAGGAGGAGGAAGGAGACGGACGCGGACGGGAGCTCGCACGCGAGATCGATCGACTCGTACGACGACATCGATAACCAAGTGTCGGAGGAGGACGACGAAGTGCAGTACGTGGACGAGCAGACGAGTAGGTCTGCACATACTGCACAGATCACGGAGGAGACGGCCACTAAAGCCAGGGCAATTATAAAAAGAGCCGTTGGCCAAGTGTCGGAATTGGTGGGAGAGGACTGCCCTCCCATAAAGGTAGGGGAGGGCAGAGGCCGAAAGGCGACAACGGGTGATCACTACCTGAAGTTGCTGGAGGAGGCGGAGAGGCGACTGATAGGTAGGGCCCAGGAGCTCAAAGACCTACGAGACGGTAACATCGTACCCAACCAGTCAAAGTGCAGGAAGTTGGCGGAGAAAAAAGCGAAGGAGGAGCTACGCCACTTCCCGACAACCGCGCTCCACGCGACGATAGTGGAGTCGGTGAGCGGGCTGGATGTGGTGGCGGAGAGGTCCAATTCAATGCAAGGACCTTACAGAGGGAAGCTGAAGGATAATGCAGCGACAATCGCGGCCGCCGTGTCGCTGCTTGCCCAGAGGCAGGGAGACCCGGCCACGAATGATGAGAGAGAGGTCGAGGTGGAGGAACTCCGTGAGAGGATCGTCACGCAGGAGCGACAGCTGGTGGCCCTACACGAGGCTAGGGCCCAGCAACAGAGGGAGCTCCAAGAGCTAAGAGGCGAAATGGAGAGGCTGCGGAGTCGAGCGAGAGAAGAGGAGGAGGCCAGATCGCCAGTGAGGAAGGTGAGGGGGGCAAAGAAAAGGAGGATCATAGTGGACTCCTCCTCCCACGCCTCATCCATAAACGGGGACAACCCTGAACCAGGGGACAATATGGTTACCGCCGAGGGTATGGAGGTGGACTCGGCAGGGAATAACGAAGCCCTGGAGCGGGAGGAGAGCGAGAGAAGGAGAAAGAAGATTCTCGCGGAGCTGGAGAAACAGGGGATACCAGCTGTTTTCAGGCCTGAAGTGCAGGGAGTAAGAAGGATGCTGGAGCCGGAAGTACCCGCAGCAGCAACAGTCCGAGAACTGCCCGAGAGAAGGCAGGACACGGACGTAGAGGGACGCCTCGCATCTCTGAGAGACGAGTTGCGAGCGGAGATGCGAGGAGGAATGGAGGAAATAAAAGGGCTCATCCTGAGAGAGTTCGGCTCGAGGAAGCCCGATCCCAAGGTCGGAAGGAAGGAGGCCACTCCCGCTCCGACCGTGAGGCAAACGCGGTCGAAGACACGGGGGCGGAAGGAGGCTCCCGTTCCCACGTCGGCTGCGAAGAAGACGCAGCCGCAGGTACAGGGGAGGGCGGTTGTTCCCGTTCCCACACCGGCTGCCGGACAACAGCAGCCGCAGGTACAAGGGGGGAGGATATCGTATGCCTCGGCCACGAGGACGTCGAGCGAGCCGCGGTCCCAGGTACGGCGGAGCAAGGAAGGGACAAACGACGCTGGGCCCACAGAGAGTGAGTGGACCCAGGTAGTAGGAAAAAGGGCGAAGGCAGGGAGGAAGAAGAAGCCGGAGCCCGAGAAGGAGAGGAAGCCTGTCAAGGGAAAAAGCCCGTCGTCGACACAACAGGCACCCTCCCTGCCTTCCTCACGAAAAGTGACGAAGAAGAGGAGAAGGGTGCCCAGAACGGCAGCGGTGGTCTTCACTTGCCCAGAGGACAAGTACTGCGAATACATGGGCATTGTGAGGAGCAAGGTAGCTTTGGGGGAGGTGGGGATTGATAAGGTCCCAAACGTAAGGAGGACGGCCACGGGGGCATTAAGCCTCGAAATTTCGGGCCAGGATGGGGCGGAGAAGGCCGACGTCCTGGCAGCGAGAATGGCGGAAGCCTTGGCGGGCCAAGAGGGAGCGAAGGTCAGTCGTCCGACTATGACGGCTGACCTGAGAATCAGCGGCTTCGAGGGCTCCGTGAAGGAGGCGGAAGTGGCAGAGACCCTCGCAGCCAAGGGAGGAATAAGCCCGCTGAGCGTAGCCGTCGGTCCGATCAGAACGATGGGAAATGGGCTGTGCTCGGTGGTAGCCAAGTGTCCGCTGGCTGCGGCAAATGCCCTGGCAAGGGGCGAGCGCGTGGCACTGGGGTGGTCGAGAGCAAGAGTAGAGTTGCTCAACAAGAGACCGCTCCAGTGCTTTAAATGCCTGGAGCTGGGGCACACGAGGGCGACGTGCCGTAACAGCGCGGACAGATCAAACGCCTGTTACAGGTGCGGAAACGCGGGCCACGCGGCCAGAGAATGCGAAGCACCCGTGAGCTGCGTGGTCTGCGAAAGCAAGGGGATGCCGCATGGGCACCGCATCGGCGGGCCGGCGTGCACCGGGTGTCGCCCGGGAAAAGGAGGGAGGACAGGGTCCGCGGGCAAGAAGACAGGGGAAGCCCAGAAGCCCGCGGCCGAGGACCAGCGTAAGGCCAAGTCGACGGCGAAGACGGCCAAGGCCAAGGAAGGACCGAAGCCAACAGTGGTCCTGGCGGTCTCGGGGTTCCAGGTGACCCAGCGGGGGAGACTTGTGGCAGGGATCACAGAGGAGCCCCCCAAGGAGAAGAGGACGCGTCCTCCCCGTAAATCTACGGGGGGAAAAAGCCAAGCCCCGACAGGGGGGGACCCCTCCGAGAAGATGGAGGTGGAGATTCTCCCCACAGAAGGGGTAAGTGAGGAAAGGAGGGAGGCTCTTCCGTCGGTGACGGAGAGAACCCCTCCTCAACCAAGGATGGAGGTGGAAGACGAGTTGGAGTCTGCGGGCTCCTGTGACGAGAGGGAAGGAGTGGAGGACTCCGTGGGCCGCCTTTAATGGCCTTTAAAGTCCTCCAGAGCAACCTCAACCACGCCCGCGCAGCGCAAGATCTTTTCTGCCACATGTTGGCGGAGCGCGGGTGTGGATTGGGAATCGTGGCGGAACCCTACCGCGTCCCAAGAAACCACCCATGTTGGGCGGGGGACCGGGGAGGCTCCGTCGCGATAACATGGAGGGCAATGCCGACGACCCCCCCGTGCGTCCCGAAGGGAGCCGGGGTGGGATACGTCCGTGTCGATTGGAGGCCCATCTCGATAATAGGAGTGTACGCCCCTCCAAGATGGACCTTGGCCGAGTACGAACAGTTCTTAACCGAACTGGACGACTGCGTTCGCGGGTGTTCGTCCGGCCGAGTGTTGGTCGCGGGGGACTTCAATGCGAAGTCTACTACGTGGGGTTCCCCGCGGACCGATAGGAGGGGCGAGGCCACCGAGGAATGGGCGGCGGGCCTCGGCCTGGTTCTGTTGAACTCGGGCCGAGAAAGTACGTGCGTGCGGCGGCAGGGGCGGTCGATTGTGGACTTAACTTGGGCCGCCCCCCTGTCGCGCGCGTGGTAAGTGAATGGAGGGTGGACGCGGACCAGGAGACTCTCTCCGATCATCAATACATCTCGATGATGGTTCGCGTTGCCCTCCCGGAGGTACAAGCCCGCCGCCGAGAGGCCGACAGGCACAAGAGGAGATGGGCCCTCAAAAAGCTGGACACGGACCGTTTTAGGGCAGCTATCATTGCCCTAACATGGGGCAATAAAGAAGAACGACCGGAGGGTGAGGACGAGAAGGTGGACGAGATGGCCGAGGAGCTGTCGCGACTGATGGCGAAAGCGTGCGACGCCGCGATGCCCCGGATCCGTCCCCAGCCCCCCCAAAGGCGCGCATATTGGTGGACGGAGGAGCTGTCCGAGCTCAGGCGCTCCTCCGTCGAAGCCAAGAGGAGGTAGCAGAGGATTCGAGCGGGGAGGCTCAATCCCAGAATAACGGAGGAGGAAGCGGGAGAGGTCTGGCGTACCGCCCGTCAGACTCTCTCCAAGGCGATACACGCGGCCAAGGAGCGCTCCTGGCAAGAGCTTCTCGACAGCGTAGAGGAGGACCCGTGGGGGCGCCTATACAAGCTAGTGCTTGACAAACTCAGGCCCTGGGCGCCCCCGATAACGGAGACATTGGACCCCGAGTTCGCCGCCGAGGTGGTCGACACACTCTTCCCCCGAAAAGATGGGGGGGAGGTGCGGTTCCCGGCGTGCGCGAGGCAGGCGTGGAGCGATGAACTCGAGGTCAGCAAGGAGGAACTGTCGAGGGCTCTCCGCAGGGTCAGGAGGGGTAAGGCTCCTGGCCCTGACGGCATACCAGGGAGAGCGTGGACCTTGGCCGCGGGGGGACTGGCCGTCAGAATGCGCAAAGTTTATACTGCGTGTTTCAGGGCCGGCCGGTTCCCCAAGAAATGGAAGGAGGCCAGCCTAGTGCTCCTGCCGAAGGCGGGCAAACCTACGGGTTCACCGTCCGCCTACCGGCCCGTGTGCCTGCTGGACGAGGTCGGCAAGATATTGGAGAGGGTAATAGCCGAGCGCCTCGTCCAGCACCTGTCCCAAAGGGCAGAAAGGGGAATCTCGGACGACCAATTTGGCTTCCGGGCCGGGCGATCAACGATAGACGCGATTAAGCGCGTTTTAGCCCGGACGGAGGCCGTGATTGAGGAGGGGGGAGTGGCAATGGGCGTCTCGTTTGACGTGAAGAATGCCTTTAACTCTCTCCCCTGGTCGGTGATTGGGGAGGCCCTCCTTAGAATGGGGGTCCCCCCTTATTTGTTTGAGGTCGTCCGGGATTACTTCCGGGACAGGGGTCTTGTGTACGCGGACCGGGATGGGGTCCCACGGGTCAGGTTGGTTGAGTGCGGCGTCCCGCAGGGGTCAGTGTTAGGGCCCCTGTTGTGGATTGTTGCGTACGACCTGGTCCTCAGGACCCCCCTCCCCGAGGGATGCTGGCTCTCAGGATACGCTGACGATATACTCCTGGGAGTCGGCGGGGAGGAATGGCAGGAGCTATTCGGGCTGGCCAACGTGGCAGCCGAGTGTGTGGTGCGCTCCATGCGGAGACTGGGCCTGGAGGTGGCCCCGCAGAAGACGCAGGCGACGGTCTTTTATGACGCCCGAAGGCGGGGGTGTCGCAGGCGGGGTCCGCCTCCGGAGGGGCTCAGCTTCTTCGTAGAGGGGGTTAAAGTCCCGATCACTCCTCACTCCAAATATTTGGGGGTATGGCTGGACAAGGGAAGGAGCTTCGGCGAGCATGTCGCCCGCGTAGCCCCGAGGGCAAAAAGGATCGCCAACAGTTTGGCGAGGATCCTGCCCAACATTGGGGGGGCGGGCGGGCGCGTGCGTCGCCTCTATGTGGCGACGGTCCACTCGGTGCTCCTATATGGGGCACCGATATGGTGGAGGAAGGTGGGCGAAAATGCCCGCCTCAACGGGCGGATGGAGGCGGCACAGCGAGTCATTGCAATAGCCGCCTCCAGGGCCTATCGGACTGTCTCCCACATGGGGGCGACCGTTATCGCGGGGATTCCCCCCGTCAGGCTGCTGGCCAAATCGTACGCACATAGGTACGAGGAGGCCAGTCGGTTGAAGGCAGAAATGGGGGTGATCCCGCCAAGAGTAAGGAGGGCGCTGAAGCTCCGAGTCGAAGGGGCCCTCCTCCGCGAGTGGAAGGAAGACCTCGCGGACTTATGGGGAAGGAGGGTCATCGAGGCTGTCCAGCCAGTACTCGAGGAGTGGGTGGAGGGCGGCAAGAGAAGATACGTCGCCTTCCACGCGGTGCAGGTAATGACGGGCCACGGGTGTTTTGGCGATTACCTGCACCGTATCGGGAAGGAGCCCACCACAGGCTGCCACCATTGCCCTGTGGCGGTGGACACGGCGCAGCACACACTAGAGGGGTGTGCAGCGTGGGCAGAGGAGCGCCGTGTCCTCAGGGCATGCATAGGGCAGGACCTCTCCCTCCCGGCCGTCGTGGCTGCGTCGGTTCGGGGGGGCGATGAGGGTCATGAAGGTTGGAGGGCGTTCGTCTCCTTCTGCGACAAGGTCATGTCGCGGAAGGAGGCGGACGAGCGGGTGAGGAGGGGGAAGTCGCCCCTCCTCAATCCGACAGCGACTAGGGGGGGGGGATTACACCGGATTTACCGGAACCCCCTCCCCGCGCGCGTGCACCGACGCAAGTCAGAGGGAGGGAGGTGGCGCCGGGAGGGCGGATTCCCAAAACCTCCACGGAGGGGGGGGACCCTCCCTCTCGCCGCCGGTCAGTGACGAACAGGTCGGCGGAGGGGGTGGGCCGGGGGGGGTTTGGGCCGATTCACCCACGGGGTTTCGGCTACGGGTGCCCCCCTTCGGTCCGTCGGGGGGGGTCCGGTTCTGGGACTTTTGGGTCTCGGACCCGGGCCCCTCCCCCGAGCCGCGGGAGGGAGAGAATGGTGGCTATATGCCAAGCCCTGTCTCTCTCTCGCGGGCAGGCGGCGGGGGTCGGGGCTCGGGGGGCGGGACTCCGACGGGTCTTCGCGCTTCACGCGGGCACTAACTCCTCCCCTTCTCGCCCGGGGGGCGGGTGTGCGGTCGGGGTCTACCGCTCGCCCGCTGTCGCTGTCCACATGCCGGACAGTGACAACCCCGGAGGGAGGGGTGGCGGATGAGGGTGGTGGCACTCATCCGTCACAAATTAGAGATTCTCGCTACGGCGAGAGCGTGGGGGAACTCGTGGATGTGATCATGGCGTTTCCCAGGGCTCCCCCTACACAGCGCAGTTAGGGTCACTCATGGGTGTTTTAGCCGGTAGGAATCCGGCACTCCCCCGTCCTATCCCCGAGGGCGGGGGGTCTTCCCCCTCCATACATCCGAGGGGGTCGCTGGGCCATATACCGGGTTTCGGCCCGGGAACCCAGCGGCCGAAGATTTCACCCATGTAAAAAAAAAAAAAAAAGGGATTCGAACCCAACCTATGGCGAGGGGGGCAGAGGGGCAGGGGGGTTCCTCGGCGCGGGGTACTCCATACCCGATGGGCGAGGGGTCTGCGGGGGCAAGGGAGGGGGCAAATGTGGGCGAGGGGGCAGGGGGGCAGGGGGGTTCCTCGGCGCGGGGTACTCCATGCCCGGTAGGCGAGGGGTCCGCGGGGGCGAGGGAGAGGAAACGATGAGCGAGGGGTCCGCGGGGAGTGGTGGGGAATGCTGGGCGAGGGGTCCGCGGGTAGAGGTGAACCGCGTTTTCTGACATCGCGGCGGCCCGCGGGAGAGGGGGAACCGCGCTATGGGCCGCAAGGATGAGGACGCGGTGGCCCGCGGGTAGAGGGGTCCGGACTGCAACCCGCGTGACGTCACATCATATATCGTTTCCGCGTGCGCGCCTGCATGAATGGGCAACCCGTCATACTGACCTGTAGTCTCTACAACAAGCGGTACGTACCTATGTACGTATTTACGTACGTATGTACGTGCGTATCGCGGCGGCCCGCGGGAGAGCGGAAAACGTGCCATGGTCCGCGAGGATGAGGACGCGGTGGGCCCGCGGGTAGGGGGGTCCGCGGTGAGGGGGGGGGGGTCCGGACTGCAACCCGCATCATATATCGTTTCCGCGTGTCCTCGCTCTCGCTACCGCTCGCGTCGACCGCGGATCAGCGTGACATCACCGCGCTTGCATATCACATTCTCTTTCTACTTACCTCTTCACGTTCTCTCTCATACTCACCTTCTTACCTATACCTCCTCGTATTCTCCCTCCGCTCCCGTTTGCGTCCTCTCTCCCGCTCTCAGATGTTCTTTCTTATTCGCGTATCTATTACTAGAGCAGGTGCATATTTTTAAAATATTTGCTTTTAAAAATAGAAAAGTCACAGTCTTTTATAATTAAACGACGCGGTAGCGTTCTACCGTCAGGTATTTAAATTTTAAATATTTAATTAACGCAGTTTAAGGAATTGGAAGGGAGAGGTGGAAGGATAATAAATTTAAGCTTTTTTAAATCATTATACATTTTATTCAGTTTTTATTATAGTATAGATTAAATAAGTAAGTATGGCGTGTTCTGATGGATCTTGTGATTCCTCAGTATCACGTACATCCTCTACTACCTCCAGAAGGACTCGTCGCTGAGCTGTGGAAAAAGTAAATAGTTAAATCTAAAAACTCAAAATTGCGCAAAAACCGATCCTTAAATTTGAACTTTAAAATAAGGTACTTACCAAATTACTATGTCTCACGAGGCACTTCTACAACCCGCACCCCTGTTGCCACGTCCACCGTCACTTGCAGCGGATAGAGGATGAACTCGTCATAGGGCAGAAGCGTTCGAGGCTCAACCTCGACATACCGCGGAGACCGCTGAGATGAACTCGGTGAAGGTGACCGCGGAGACACTGTTCAACACTGTGCGAAATTTGACCCAGAACCTTCATACGAGATACGATGTATGGACAATGGTTCCATGCAAACGTATGTGTTTGATGAAATCATCGCGACATTGATATGAGTACATACGTACATACGTACGTACATACATACGTACATACATACATACGTACATACATACATACATACGTACGTACGTACATACGTACATACATCATACGTACATACGTACGTACATCATACATACATACACATACATACATACATACATACATACATACATACATACATACATACATACATACATACATACATACATACATACATACACACGTAAAGAAAATGTAATTGCATCTTCACATAGGACACATCTAATAACTATGTGGAAAAAGGGAAAAGAAAATAAAACATTTTAACGTTTATATAATTTATTTTTAAAAAGATTGCAACTTCTTCTGGCGTTGCGACCACCAGTTAAATATTTTAAATACATTTTGTAATGCGCAATTCTTAACATGTTTTCCACATCGCACAGTATTAGTAACATCTAGATTATTTAAGGATTCGATATCTTCGTAATCTGCATCCAAAGTCTCCATGATTAGGTTTTCTCTCACATCATTCTCAAGCATATCCACCAGCCATTCTCGTTTCTGGCATCCCTTGACGTACACGAGACTTGACGTCTCGTCATCCTTTTCTGTACCAAGCACTGCCGATGTAATTAGACGTTTCGCCATGCTGTATGGGACCATCCCGTCTTCCTATCGTAATCTATGGTGATTAGCAATCAACCATGAAGCACATGATTTGTCGGATTTTGTAAGGAGATTCCATGGCATGGGGCATGTAAAAATGTAATGCGCCAGAATGGTTCCGTTTTTCAACACCGCCACCTCCTTTACGACAAATTTCATTCCGACGATAAATCCTTGCAGATCGACAAACGTTGGCATGATCATGATGCAGCGAAGTAACAATTTATACTATAGTTTATCGCGATACATCTGTCTCTTATATCGAAATATTTGCAAATAGTACAATTTACATGATTTTGCGCAATACGTTAGACAGAGGGCAATATTCGATTACGCGATCATGCAAGATGAGGCAATAGGCGGTAGTATTTGCAGGTACATTCTCTTTGCAGTCAAATTCTATTCGCACATCCACGGTGGTGCTCTTGACAGATTCGTTTTGTCCAAGCAATCGATGACAACAAAAGGTCCATTTGCCAGGAATGTGGCCACGGTGCACAACGTTTCGTAGCATTCGTATCCGTAATAAGCTTTACGAAAACGTGCATACATATCAAAAAGAACGGCGTATCGTTTTTTACCAAAATCTAGATTCAAGTCATCGTACGGATAAAATTCAGAGTTTAGATAAAGCTTGATATTGGTCAAGTTGCAGTCATCGAATATGCTAACATCTTGAGACATAATATTCTTGCGACCGGCCTGCAGCGCAAAGATAACATATCGCGGCTTTTCTAACTGAGTCGTAGTCTTGACAGCCCACGAATGCTTGGTCGTGCTCTGCAACAGGGGGTACTCATACAGATCCCACGAGCGAAAACTGACACTAAGATATCGCCCGCTTTCCAAAGCCCGTAACAGGGACAATTTATTGACCTCGTTTAATGTAACATGAGGCATTCGCCACTGTACTTTAAACAATTCAATTTCCGGCTCCGTCGTCGGATTTCCTACAATGCAATTGTTATCGCTACGCGCTCGTATCAAAATTAATTCATGACGAGCGTTAACAACCACGCGTTTGTAATCCTCACAAAAGCCTAGCAACATCTTGAGCGGTACGCAAAAGTTAAAATATCCGTCCTGTATGCTCGATCCAACGTCCCATCCAGCATTCCGCATGATTATAGCACTGTCATACGTTAGCGATACATAATTCTTGATAGTACTGGTTATTCCAACGTTTCTATTGCGATCAATCTCCACGCCGTTAAGCTCATATCGAATTTCGTCAAACATGAACGCCACGCAATTATTTACAAGTGTTGCCACAGACTCATTCCTTTTCTTTATCTTTAATATTCCTTCGACGTAGAGAAAGCTTTCACACGGCAACGTGTATAAATCTTGTTGTTGTATGGGTATTCTTATCTCATCGCTATGCCCAAACGTCGTGTTAGCGTATGGATTGTATGTATGAGACTCAATCTTGACGACGCTGTCGTCAAAGATCGGTTCACCTCTAATGTTCAAGATATTAGCCATGTCGCACGACAAAACCCAATAATTTTAAAAATTCAACGTTCGACGCGGTGAGTTTCTTCTTCGGCGATCGAATTGTCTTTCTAATTATGTTTCTCGTCTGTTGCACCTGTTCGGCTTCGTTCAGTATGAGCATCTCACGTTACCACTGACGTCTTCGCACATGCAGTCTAATGGTGATCTCTTCTCCACGAAAATCGATCAACCGACCGTCCTGATCCACAACGCGAATTGTTAGGTCCGTAATGCTCCGTACGGTGATCGGAAGGTAAATGATCTGTGCCGGCGTTTCCGATATCTTATATCCTGGTGGTACACTCGGTGAAAATTCGTGTATCGTGTGCACATACTTGTCGTTACTGTACGCACCCGCGGTCACGTTACATTCTATGCGAATGATGTTTACGCTAATAATATTTATCGGTACGTCCGATTCGTGCCATTGTCGCGGCTCCAGTACGCGATTCGCTGAAAATCCTAGCAGCGATCCAATGTTGTTCGGTTTGGTGAAATTTACCCGATAAGTACACTTGATCTCGCTCTTCATCGTATTGTTGTTAGCTCGAATAACCAGTGGGTACTCTTCATCTTCGCCGACATTTCTTTCTTGCAACATCGTTGGACCGTAAAATGGTACGTTTCAGATACGTATCTATATCACGCAGTTCGTATGATCCTTCGGGAATGGCAATCTCCTTGTCATCAAAGTAGAATTTATTGTTCGAAGAATTTACATTTGGTATCGTATAATAGGTTTCAAAATCTGTCAAACCGAGCTCGTAATTGCCATCGCTCAAATCCACAGCAGGAAAGTAGCTTACCGCGAGGGATGCTACTCTTGCCTGTGAGCGTAAATGTCAGTGACATGTTTGAAATAATACTGAGTTCAAACACCGCAACGCCAGTCTTTAAAATTGATCGTCAACCCGTCTGTAGAAAGTGCAAACACAGTTGTCCACAATTGCCTCTGATCGTATCGCTGAATAAGGCGTGCGATTGTACACGATTTGCCTCACATTCTTTAGATACTGCACCAATTTCCCTAGGCGGTCGAAGATTGCCAAACTGTCGAAAATATATGGCTCGATTGTCCTCTCTTCGCGTATGCTACCCAGTGAGTACCCGGGTCCCTCAGCATTATCCAAGTTACGATACCACTTTCGTTTTGACCAACTCCCTCCCGTTGGTAAAGTAGTACGCATGAAAATACCCCTAAAATATGGAATGTGGCATACGCTTCGCTTAGTTGTTGTAGTTGTACGTTTGTAGTTACACCCTTCGGAATTTTTAGCGTCTCGACGTTTTTTTTTTCTCGAGACTCCCCGCCCAGTTTATACGGGAGCGACGATAAAGTCCATGACCTTCCATGGCGCGATTATGACGTTTTCAATTCTTCCAGCTGACGCCGCGCGGCTTTGTTATCGTTCACAAACGATAACAAAGCCTTTGCGACTCCTGCCGCTCCGCCGACCAATGAACCGAGAACTCCCAACAACGGTAGGATCGGTAGGATACCACCGCGTTTTGCAACCGGAAGTATTCGCTTGTTCTTCTTCTTTTTTGTTTTCAAACCCATTCCGAGTTTTGTCTTGGTTTTCATGGCCGCCCAGACAGCTGTGGCGGAAGCTCTCCCTCCAGAGTTGAATCTTTCGCTTGTAATGCGTTTTTCGCGCTTTCGCAGCGAGGTATATTGTCAGCCACGTGTCGTTTTGCGAGATCGTTGCTATGCGAATAGGCTATATCGTGCTCGCGACACGCTGCGTCCAATGGATTAATACCTTGATCACCTCTCGCCAATCGTTGTTTCTAAATGAGTGCCCGGACCACAAAACTGATAGCCGGGATATGTAATTCGATCGGAAGTGCGTTTATCGCGGATTTAATAAGCCGCGGCCTTTTACTATCGCTGACATTCGCCGCAGTTCTTTATCAACGGCGGCGGACCGTCGATATGCGTTGATGATGCGGTAAATTTAATGTTCAACACCCGACGATATTGCTGAATCTCCGAATCTGCCTGATATGTTCGGGAAGATCACGCACACAAAC